>MCJB01048403.1:7508-57435 GCA_002018475.1 Nicotiana obtusifolia | reverse complement strand
AAGCTAATATGTGTAGTTATAATTGTTTACCAGAAAATAAATGAGAAAAATTAAAAACACCTATGATAGTTACAGGATTTAATAATGAAGGTAGTATGATAGAATATAAAGCTAAAAATGTAAAAATACAAATATGGGACAAAATTTTACATATAGAAGAGATGTATAGTTATGAATTTATGAATAAGAATATGATATTAGGAATGACATTTCTAGATAATTTATACCCACATGTAATCACAAAAACATATTGGTATTTTACTACTCCATGTAAACAAAAGATAGGAGCAAAAAGAGTAAATAATAAAATAAAAGAAAATACACCATGGATAAAAGGAAGTGAAAAGATTACACAAAAGTTAGAAAGCAAGAAACTAGATAACCATAAGATAGAAATAATTGTATTTACATTAGATAAATTAAAAATAATAGAGGATAAGTTAGAAAAATTATATAGTGAAAATCCATTACAAGGATGGAAAAAACATAAAACTAAAATAAAAATTGAACTTATAAATGAAAATAGTATAATAACCAAAAACCTTTAAAATATAATTTCGATGATTTAAAAGAAAGAAGATATGAAAATGGAAAAAATATTAATGAAAAACCTAGCATGTTGTAAGACAGAATTAGCACCTCAATTCGGATGTACAAGTAAATATTATGGAAAGAAAAAATAAAAATAAAAGAAAACACCTTATAGGACAAAATATATGTACAAAAGACCTAGAAAAAGGTATTACGTAAAAAACCATAAAAATAAAAGACCGTATAAACAAAAGAAAAATTTAACTGAATGTAAATGTTATAATTGTGGGAAAATAGGACAAAATACCTTAAAGACCCAAAGAAAAAACAAATAACAGAAGTTATAATAGAAAATGATGACTATACCCAAATAGATTATATAGATTATAAAATAGAAAGTGACGATAGTATATATGAATTATCCGAAACTGAAACTATAACAGATATAGATGAAGAAGAAGTAGAATATGACTGAAAAAGAAATACAAATAATTAAACAGGAAGAGTATCAAGATGAAGAATCTAGTGAACAAAAAATAATTTTTGATAATAGTATGTTTGAACAAATAAAAGGTAAAGAACTAGATTTAAGTATAGATAAGATTTTAGAAGTACCTATAGTAAAAAACTGGTTTAAAGAAATAAAGAAGAATATTATATAATAAGCCAAAAAGAAAGCATAATAGATTGTAAATATACTAAAGGAAAAACAAAAATACCAATTATAAATAAGAGAACAATAAACAAGGAAATACAAGATATAAAAGCCAAAAGTCCAATAAAATATGTACATTTAGGAGGAACAGAAATATTAATTAAAGCATGTTTTAGAGAAGGAATAGATACACCTATAGAACTCTACTTAGCAGACGATAGAATTATACACCCTATAGAAAAAAGTATAATATGTGCAATAAGAGGAAATTTAATATATCAAAAATTTAAATTTATTCTAAGTGCAAACTATTCAGTAGCACTAGAAGATAAAAACATAGATAAATCACTAGTATTATATTGGAAAATGTCAGGAATAGAACTAGCACAAGGAAGTAAAGTATTTACGGCAAGATGTAAAAACCTATATATATTAACAACAAAGCATAAAATAACTGCTAAAAATAAGATAAATAAAATAAAGATAGAAAATCCTTTTGAACAAATAGTTACTGTTATAGACAAAAATGATTATGGCTACAAGGAAATAGATATAGAAGAAGATTTAGAAATTGTTAAAGATAGAATAAATACATCTAAGAGATTAAGTTATGAGATCCCATCATCATCATCTAGGATGAGTACATCTAAAATATTAGAATATGATACTTCACAAAACACAATAATAGAAGAAATAAAATCACATCAATATTATATAACAGGAATAATGGATCAAAGAAAATATCTTATATTAATTAATATAGGACAAGAAGAAAATTATATTATGAGAGAACTGGTAAAAGAACAAGAAATAATTACAAAAGAAAGATTATGTCCAGACTTGCCAATAATAAACACAGAAGAATATGTTAATAAAGAATTAATTATAGGAGGAATACCAATATTTATAAAATTTAAAATATACAATGAAGAAACGAAATTATCTTTAGGAATAAAATGGTTAGATAGTGTTAAACCATATAATTTAGAAGATAAACAATTAACAATAATTTATGAAAACAGGAAGATCATGATAAAACGCACAATACTATAAATGACAAAAATATATATCTTAGTAAAAAATATAGTAGAAGGATATTATAATAGATATTATACACCAATGATAGATACAGGAGCAGAAGCTAATATGTGTAGTTATAATTGTTTACCAGAAAATAAATGAGAAAAATTAAAAACACCTATGATAGTTACAGGATTTAATAATGAAGGTAGTATGATAGAATATAAAGCTAAAAATGTAAAAATACAAATATGGGACAAAATTTTACATATAGAAGAGATGTATAGTTATGAATTTATGAATAAGAATATGATATTAGGAATGCCATTTCTAGATAATTTATACCCACATGTAATCACAAAAACATATTGGTATTTTACTACCCCATGTATAAAAGATAGGAGCAAAAAGAGTAAATAATAAAATAAAAAAAAAACACACCATGGATAAAAGGAAGTGAAAAGATTACACAAAAGTTAGAAAGCAAGAAACTAGATAACCATAAGATAGAAATAATTATATTTACAATAGATAAATTAAAAATAATAGAGGATAAGTTAGAAAAATTATATAGTGAAAATCCATTACAAGGATGGGAAAAACATAAAACTAAAATAAAAATTGAACTTATAAATGAAAATAGTATAATAACCCAAAAACCTTTAAAATATAATTTCAATGATTTAAAAGAATTCAAAATGCATATCACTGAATTAATGCATAATTGATACATACAAGAAAGTAATAGTAAACATACTAGTCCAGCTTTTATAGTAAATAAACATAGTGAACAAAAAAGAGGAAAAAGTAGGATGGTAATTGATATTAGAAATTTAAATGCTAAAACCAAAACATATAACTACCCAATACCAAATAAAATATTAAAAGTAAGACAAATACAAGGTTATAATTATTTTAGCAAATTTGACTGTAAATCAGGATTCTATCACCTAAAACTAGAAGAAGAATCTAAACAACTAACAGCCTTTACAGTACCACAAGGATTTTATGAATGGAATGTATTACCCTTTGGATATAAAAATGCACCAGGTAGGTATCAACATTTTATGGATAATTATTTTAACCAATTAGAAAATTGTATAGTATATATAGATGATATATTATTATATTCTAAAACACAAGAAGAACACATTAAATTATTAGAAAAATTTATTCATATTATAGAAATATCAGGCATAAGTTTAAGTAAGAAGAAAGCAGAAATAATGAAAACTCAAATAGAATTCTTAGGAATACAAATAGATAAAAATGGAATAAAAATGCAAACTCATATAGTGCAGAAAATAATAAAGAAATACTTGATACAAAAAAGAAACTACAATCCTTTTTAGGATTAGTTAACCAAGTAAGAGAATACATACCTAAGCTAGCGGAAAACTTAAAACCATTACAGAAAAAATTAAAGAAAGATGTAGAATACCACTTTGATGATAAAGATAAATTACATATACAAAAAATAAAAACTATGTGTGCCAAATTACCAAAACTATATTTCTCTGATGAAAATAAAGAATTTATATATATAGTAGAGACAGATTCAAGTAATCATAGTTATGGAGGAGTACTTAAATATAGATATACAAATGAAAAAATAGAACACCATTGTAGATATTATTCAGGATCATACACTGAACCACAGTTAAAATGGGAAATAAATAGAAAGGAATTATTTGCTTTACATAAATGTTTGTTAGCTTTTGAACCATATATTGTATATAGCAAATTTATTGTAAGAACAGATAACACTCAAGTTAAGTGGTGGTTAACCAGAAAAGTACAAGACTCAGTTACGACAAAGGAAATACGGAGACTGGTATTAAATATTCAAAATTTTACATTTACAATAGAAGTAATCAAAACTGACAAGAATGTTATTGCAGATTACATATCAAGACAAAAGTACTCAGACGGATAATATACCAGAAAATGAAGATCTATATACAATTCTTTCCAAGTTATCTTTGCAAATGGATAACATGGGAAAGAGATTACAAAACCTAGAAACTAGAAGTCAGCAGCATGACTATAAACATGCGGAGCTACAAAAGACAACTAGCAGTCAGCAGCATGACTTAAAACATGCGGACCTAGAAGGAGACGTTGGGAAACTCCAAAAAAACCATAACAGTGTTATTAGTGCAGGGACAACAAGCAGCTCATCTACAACAAGGTCATCTACAAAGCCAAAAAATAAAAACCTCAATAAACTATTTGAAAAACCATACACCACAATACCAGAAAACCCAGTCACTATACAACCACAAACTACTACATACTCTGAGAGCCTAAACCAGACTAAGAAAACATATAACCATATATCCTGTACCTATATAGAAAACATGTACAAACTACAAACCTTCCTTAACCTAAATCCAAGATCCAAAAATACTAAAGACCCAGAAAAAGATTATATCACATCACATCTACAAAGACATAACAAACTTATTGCTCTACCAGGAACCAATCCAAACCTAGTAAACACCTGCTACAACTATGGACTATTAAGTACAGTATACACTTCGACAGGAGGAGAGATAGCTACAATTACAGAACTATACAAAGCATTCACTACATATAAGAGAATTACCAAGGGAACACTTTTCTACATAAAATTCTATACTGCACCAGCAGAAATACTATACGATGAAATAAAACCTATTATACAGGTAGTAAAGATCGGACTTACTAGAGAGATGATCATACCGGAACAGATAGATGTACAACCTGAGATACCTAAAGCAGAAATACCAGAATTTTTTGCAAATAAAAGACTTATTGGACTGGCAACAATACTTAGTGAATTAGAAAATACATACACGACTGAAGTACCTATGTGGACATATTATTCAAGAGAACAAACTATGATTTATTCACATTCAAGAGAAATTAGAAGACAAGATATGGAGGACATAAGGCAATGGATTATCAGCTTACTACAACCAGAGAAGATACCCATTACAAGAGCTATTAAGAAAAATTTTATTTCAGAAGACCTATTATCAAGATATTGTAAAATTATTGGATCAAGATATCCAGATCACATATGTTCCAAGTGTAACGGAGAAGATAATGTTGTGCCGGAATTCAATATGGATTAAACCATAGAAGATTTTGAACAGCAAAGAGATGGACAAAATCTACAACAAATAAGGAGAAGATGAGATCTACGACAACCAATGAGGAAAAGATAAGATATCAGCTGACAAAGAGATAAGATGGCCGACAAAGAAAAAGAGAAGACGGAGACATAAAGTAAAAGACGACAACAAAAGTGACATAAAGAAAGAATCTACTTTTACTTTTATTTTTTTTAAATTATAACCGTCCAAATGTAAAGAAGAGGACGACTAACTTTTTCTTTTTAGTCTTTTAGTTAGGACCACCCATCTGTAAAAATTAAGGGCATTTAGGACCTTTTGTTTAGTAATTTTGTATATAAATAGGAAGAGAAGAGGAACAGAGGGGGACACACACAACTCCACACACTCTTCACTCAATTCTCTCTTCGTTCCTTGTAAACATATTTCAAGAAATAAATTACTACTTGTTCATATATGGAGAATCTATCAGAAACTACTTCAATTACTTCAACAAAAGATCTACCTACAGAGGTATGTTTATTTACTACTATGAATAGCTAAACTCCTATATTCCTGATAATCTCTTAAATGTTATACTAGTTTAATCATGTTATAGTATTGTTTTGCTAAACATTTTTAGTAAGTTTGCAATATGAGTAAGTAAGCTGAGAGTAGTCAAGCCCAGGCTATGCCATCCTGTAGTGGAAACCGAAAAAGGCAAGGAAGCCGTGTTAAGGGGAGTACACAGTGTTGAGGCGCTGCTAGGGAAGATGATTGAAGCTGAAAAAGTATGGTAGTGACTAAATAAAATGTTTAGGATAACTTTAGTATAAGATGATAAAACTGGGATAATATACTTAGAGATTAGACGGAATAAATGTTTAGAATTAATGAACATGACAAATACTTATTTGTTAGATAATAATCAAGAATATAAAATACTGGTACTATATCTACTTAGAAAACTTAATAATGATGTTAAAGAAAAAATATTTGATCTACTAAGTATGGAAGAAATAATAGAATACACCGAAACAATGCAGCTAATAAATCAACAATGGTATGGATTTAATATAGTAGATAGTATAGATTTATATGACTTATATTTGGACTAATGAATATAAACCAAGAATATCTAGAATACTGGATAGAAACTATGAGAACATAAAATTTATTAGAAAAATTACTTTCAGATAATATGACAGAATATCTTAGAACACATGATATAGACTATTTAGAATTTATTACTGAAACCATTAAAGAAATAAGAAGATTAATACCACTAAAAGAAGAATATTATAAAAAAGCCTTTCCTGATAATTAAAAATAACAAAATAAATTCCGCACCCCCCCAAAATTTTGGGTCAGATGTCCCATTGTACTTGGGGATTTCTGGCATGCGGAACTTTTTTGGTATAGGTTTTTGGGCAGCGCTTGACGGGAAAGGCTTTTGGACGAATTTTTTCGAGTCTAAGCCTTTCAACACCGGGGGTGCTCCTGGAATCTGTTCCACCCTCGAATTATATGTTTCTACTTTCTTGTCGTTGGCTTCAATCTTCTTTTCGCCCGATTCGACTCTCTTGGTCAACTCCTCGAGCATTTTCATGATTCTAGAATTTGTCCCCGATCCGCTTTCGTCTGGTTGTGCCGCGGTCGGTTCTTTTTCGGGGACAACTCCTTGAGAAGAACCGGCTTAAACCCTGTCCAAAACCTGACTGCATCTTTGCAATTGGGCGAGGGCTGCTTGCTGGGCTTGTAACATGTCAAATATCATTTTGAGACTGATCCCGTCCCCTTTGTTGTTTTGAGTTCTTGAATGGTGTTCTCTCTGGACACTGTTCGACGGGCCAGAAGTCTGATCCACATCGATCGCCATTTGAGAGTTGGCGTCGATTGGAACTTCATTACCGAGCATCACATTGTTGTTTTCTCCCTGGTGGTCGAACTCATCATTGACGAACTGAGGCATGGATTGTGAGTGCGACATGACTATGTTATATCCTGAAAACAAAAGATTCTGCAAAGAACAAGTGTAAAATAGTGTGTGTGACAGAAATTTGTATCAAACGTTCACTATTATCCTTAGCCCCACGGTGGGCGCCAAACTGTTTACCCTGAACTACGGGTAACAATTAAATTTGTACGTGGTATTAAGGATACGTGACTTGGCATGACACAATCAAAAAATGAATGATAAATAAAGGCTGATTTAAATAAACGAAAGAATAAACAAACCACCAAATTTGAGTAATTTAGCTGCGACGGAATGAACAATAATGAAAATAAGTATCTTATGAAGAAGATAGTCAAAATATGCTAACTGTTATCTTGATCGAATGTTGTGTGTTGTATACAGTAGGGTTGAAATCTTTATATAGGAGGAGAAAAGAATCCTATCCAAGGTAAAAAAACCTAATTACAGGGTAAAAGATCCCTAAAATTATTGGGTTCAACGTCTTTGCTGATTTGGGCCGTGATTCCCGCCGAGATATTTACATGTCACGAGATTTCCGGCCCTTCCGTTATGTGAATCTGATATTTTTACCATAAGATGCTTTACCTGGACCGGTCTCAACAACTTTATCTCGAATACCTTAGCTTCGAGTTTTATCATGATGACGCCTGACCTCGAACATCCCTTCTTGAAGTGCCGGTCTCGATCTACAGAAGAGCGATCTCAATCTACACCGATCATCGTAACCCAAATCGATGCTTCCTATGCGCTCGATCGTATCTGACCCCATATACATTCACCTCATCAAATATCAGTGTCACGTAGAATTGAATGTCCACCTTGGCCAAACTTAACGGAAGAGAGATATTAATGAACCAATAGTATTACGACAGATGTATTATTTGGACACAAAGTATAACGCGAAATATATTTAAATCTTTATTTATAATACAGAGGTATCTATGGCCCTTTTCCGTACAAAGAATTACAATAAGGTTTGAAGGATTTCAGTTGATTATAGGAAGCTTATGAATTCTAATGCGTTCTGATAATGGGTAGAAGAGTGCTAAATTAATGTAACTTATCCCATATTTTAACTCTTGATTGTTTGGATTTGGATGTTAAATCATATCGATTCATGTTAATATAATGTGTTTTATGTGTAGGAATAAGATTAAAACAATCGGGGGAGAAAGCAAGCCAAAACAAGAAGAAAGAAGCACAAAAGAGGGAACCAGGCCACAGGCCAGCGCCCAGCGCTGCCTGTGGCGCTGGAGACAGAAGCAAAGAAAAAGCCACTGCCTCCAGTCCCCTGGACAGCGCCCAGCGCCCCCCAGGGGACTGGTTACGGGAACTTGTTTCCTTTTATGCCTAGAAGACCCTAAACCGACCCAAAACCTTCCCAACTCCTATATAAACATCCCTAAACCCATTGTGAAGGGATATAACGTGATTTTGGGAGCAAAAGGAAGCGAGGAACATCAACAACAACAAGAAATTCTCACTTCATCAAGCAAAACTAGTATCTCTATTTTAGTTTTTCTTCATTAGTTATTTGATTTTGTTGAACATGAGTGGCTAATCACCCCTTGTTCTGGGGTTGTGATTAGCCATGAATATTGTGGTTCTAACTTGATAATTTTGTTTTAATAGTTAATATGGCTAAGATTGTTTCTTCAATTCTATGCTTAATTTCTTAATTGTTTTGGCCATCAATTAAGTTCTATCAATTATCTATGCTATGTTTGGGAAAACTAAGTGTAGATTAGAATAAGAATTGAAGAAAGCATGTTCTTAACTTTGTTAAAAAGAGCGGATTCGCGATTAAGATAGGAATATATTTAATCACCATGCTTAATTATATAAATCGTGTTCTTCATGCATTCTTAATAGATTAATTCCATAGGAATATAGGCATTAATCTTGTTAAGAATAGACGAATAGTACTTCGGAAGAAGGCTATGAGTATCATTATCGATTAATTAGCAATCTTACATTAACTATATGAACGATAAAATCAATTAGAACGCAATAGGATTGGCAATAGAATCGCAACCCTTGGAATATTTGTTTTATTGATATCTAAACACATACTTGTTCATTATAATTTTTAGATTTAATTTCGAGTTAAAATTTAGCATAAACTATAAATTCAACTTGATCATTGCTTGATAAAATAACGATATTAGTTGTTATAAAGTAGTTAATTTAAGTCCCTTGGGTACGATAATCCAGACTCATTGTCCTATATTACTTGTCGATCACGTATACTTGCGTGTGCGTAAGGAAGCAACACGTTCCAAACTCGTATTGTTCAACTTTTCCTTCGATTTATTCTAGATACAAAGTGAATTCCAAGCCATACTTGCTTTTTAAAATTGCATTTGATTTTTATCGAATGATGCATGATTTGAGAAATGGTGGTGATTTAATTTCAACGTGTTATAAGAATCTTTTTATCGTATGTGTTTGCAAGAGATGAAATGGAACACTAGCGTACAATGATCATTCATGGATGATATGTTTTGATAAATGTTTACCAAAATTTGAGCAATATGACTAGTTTTAAGCATGAGCTAAAGGATATCTGTGAAATGTGAAGTATGAGTGCTTAGCTATGAGCGATGTGTAATACATAACTTAGGTTACATACTCAAGTGAATCTGGATGATCATGTTTCAAGAACCCCGGCCCCATTCAGAATTATGGGGTCAACATTAATTAGTTGTCCTTTTAGTCATCTTGCCTAAAATATATAAAAGTGATGCTTTTCACTTTAATTTGCATGAAACATAGGCTTAACTTAATCAAATATTTTTTCCAGAAAAGGAAGAAAACTCTACCAGACAATTTCATTTCCTTTTCTTTCCCCCCTTTATGGAAGAAAATTGTAAACCATAGATTTGGGTGGAAAGAAGTAGTAATCTCATCACTTTTTTTTCGTGTGTGGAACAGAATAGTTTTATCCTCTTTGTTTTTCTCCTTCATGTAATTTATCTCTTCCTTTTGTTACTTTTTTTCCACTTTCCACTTCCAACCTAAAAAGTTAAAAATCTTTTTGTGATAAAAGGAGCTAAGGGGAACGAATAATTTGAATTGATTGATCTTCACTTTTCTTGATATAAATAAAGAAAAGCTGTAAAATTAAATTAATCAAATGTGAGGCCTTCTTTTTCTTTCGTGCATGTGTCTGCTTTTCCCCTAAAGAACATGAAACAGAGAATTTTAGTGGGAGATGGATAGATATGACTTCCTTTTAAATAATTTCAAAGCTAGCTTTTGTTTAAATAGTGTATTTGTTAGATTTGAGAATAAACATTTTCATTTTTAGTGTGACAGCTTGCTTTTCTTTTTCTTTTTTTTTTTAAATAATAGTTAAACAGGTCGAATTCGTTCTACAATTTCTGAGAAGTAAAAGAGAAAATAAAGAGAAAACCTTAATGACACAATATGCATGCAGCACCCTTGGAGCTTTATTAAGCGTAAACCTCAGGTACCCAAAACTATAGAGAATTATGGAATTGCAAAGAGAATTCATACTCTGAAGATATTAACAAAATTTGCATATGATATTGTTTTATCTAACTCTTGAAAAATAATACAAAATTAAGAAGTTATTATTGGTCAAATTAATCTTTTAATACCCTTTTCTTTCTTTTATTCTCATTGGAGATCATCGACCTAAATTTATCACTTTCATTATAATAACATCAACTTTATACTGGTTTAGAAATGCAAAGTCTTTGATGTTTTACTCGGATTTAAATCATTTTAACATAGTAATATATTGACATCTAAAGAGAAAGAAAGTTTCTCACTCCATCAAATATCCCTATGTAACTTCTTGGTATTAAATTCAAGTAAAGAATCATCTTACATTTCATTTCCAAAACACAATTCAGGTTAATTTCCCCATAACCAAGTGCTTCATGTTGTAATTATTCCTCTCACATTATCTCTGATATATTTTCCCTCTTTTTGGATGTCAAAGTAAAAACTATCGAAGTGGAATTAACCACACCTAATTTATTCTTTCAAAATATTAATAGTTTGACTAGATTTTTTAAACTTAATTAACAGAGGAAATAGTTAGGGGAAACTCAGGAGACTGTTAAAAGTATAACTCAAGATAATATACTTCGAACTATACCTCTTAACCATTAGATTAATTGCCTTATAAAAATAATACACCATAATATTTTGAGATTGAACACTGCAAAAAACTGCAATGAAAATTTACGACATGAATATTCAAATTCTCTTGTTTGGACATGAAGTATTATATATCTTTCTTACTTAATGACACAAAAAGAATGTACAGGCTCGGATACGATCGAGCGCATAGGAAGCACCAGTCTTGAGTTACGATGGTCGGTCGCCCTCCTGTGGATCGAGACCGGCGCTTCGAGAAGGGAAGTTCGAGGTCAGGCGTCATCGGGATAAAGCTCGAAGCCAAGGCATTCGAGATTGTCGAGACCGGTCCGGGTAAAGCATCTTATGGTAAAAATATCAGATTCGCATAACGGAAGGACCGGGAATCTCGTGACATGTAAATATCTCGGCGGGAATCACGGCCCAAATCAGCAAAGACGTTGAACCCAATAATTTAGGGATTTTTTACCCTGTAATTAGGTCTTTTACCTTGTATAGGATTCTTTTCTCCTCCTATATAAAGAATTCAACCCTACTGTATACGAGACACAACAGAACATACGATCAATATAACAGTTAGCATATTTTACTATCCTCTTCATAAGATACTTATTTCATTATTGTTCATTCCGTCACAGCTGAATTACTCAACTTTGTTGGTTTGTTTATTCTTTCATTTATTTAAATTAGTCTTTATTTATCGTTCATTCTTTAATTGTATCAGGCCGAGTCACGTATCCTTAATATCACGTACAAATTTAATTGTTACCCGTAGTTTAGGGTAAACAAAGAAGAAGAGAGAAAATCAAAAAAATCGTTGAAAAATTGTAAACTATATTCCACCTTAGGCGCCTAACCTTTTAGGATAAGGAAACAATACCCTTTCACCTTTTGATAGTAGTGTAATCACGTACATTGATGGTGGCCAGCGGAAAATCTTTCGTCGAAAAATTATACTGTATATATAGAAATTTATATTGTGCATATAAGTCAAAAATTATTTTTTATGTGTACACTAAATTGTGAACATCCTTCGCGAAATTCCTGGCTTCACCACTGCCTATTGAGTCTGTGCATAAACACATTTGTTATCCAATTGTTATCTATTTTTTAAATGGATAAAATGGATCTTATGCATATTTGACCAATTTCAAAAAGTTCATTATTCAACCCATATTTAATGAATAATATGAATAAATAATTACTTTTTATTCATTTTGCCACCACTATTACTACCCCTTGGTTGGAGGAAAAAGCTATAAGGATTACAACAGTATGATTAG
Source organism: Nicotiana obtusifolia (assembly GCA_002018475.1). Classification (NCBI taxonomy): domain Eukaryota; kingdom Viridiplantae; phylum Streptophyta; class Magnoliopsida; order Solanales; family Solanaceae; genus Nicotiana; species Nicotiana obtusifolia. The sequence goes on along the minus strand of MCJB01048403.1, from coordinate 44,739 downwards.
TTTTTTTCACTCAAAGAGAAACCTCTTTAAAAATGCATATTTTACATTAACAATATAAACTTGGAGTTCAAATAATGCCATGAAGAAAAAGAGTTCAAATAAAACACTTATGTGAATATCGTACCTCGTGAACCTTTAGATATAAAGCCTGGGAAGCTAAAAGAGTAGAAAAAATGTGTAGATCATATACCAATAAATCTGAACGACGTACGAAAATTAAGGTATTCGCATGAGTAGTACACTAGAATAACTCTCAGAATCTCGACTTGTCGGCTGAACCATCTGGACGTCTCCAATTTGATTCCAAGAGTGTAAGCATTAGCTACAGAAAGGGAGGATTTTGGAAGTTCAAATTGATTGATTCATCTATGGGCATTCTCTTACATCATCAACTTTACTTGAGTTTCAAAGTATACATTTGTTGATTTTTATTTGAAGGGGCTATTAATCTATAACTTTTTCTCCTCATCAAATAAAACTTCCATTCTTTGAAACTTCTCTCTCTTTTTTTTTTTTAAAAAAAAAAAAGGAATCCTCATGAGTGCAGTAGTACTATGAGATTGGACAACACAAACTAAAATGCAAAATCTTACCAGACAAAAAGGTTGTTCAAATATTTTTCTTGATTAGTTTTTGTGGTTTCTTTCCCTTTGCTAATAAGTTTTAGCTTTGCAAGCATTATATATATGATCTTATGGAGTATTTGATTGGGTTTATGTTAGTAGTGTAATAACATGCATTTTTCAGATGTTTCTCTTTGAATGAAATTAATCATATTATTGTAATCCTTAAAGTTTTTCCTTCAAACAAGGGATAGTAATGATATTTAGTAAATTCTGACAAGGATTTTTTTATTTTTTGGATTGACTTATGGGTCAAAGAGGGTTCTCATTCTTACTCAAAAATAGTGGCGGAGCCACATTCAACTAGGGGTGTCGAACACCCCCATTGCTAGATAAAAGTTATTATTTTGTGTATAATATATATATTTACTATACATTAAATTCTTTAGGCTTTTTGGTGTATTTAATTTTATATATTTCATTATTCTTAGTGAAAATTCTGGTTCCACCACTACTCAAAAGGTGAGGAGTTATTATTTTCCTATCCTGAAAGATTACGAGAGGTGAAGTGAAATTCACTCAAAATCATAAATAGTAGAGATTTATAATTTTGAACCTACAACTCATTACTTTTTATTCTCTCTCCCCCTCCCCCCCTCCCCTCCCTCCTATATAACATTTCTTTCTTTCTGTCATTGCTGCGTCCTCCACCAGCGACTCCATCTCCGACGACTAGGTTACATTGTCCTTTTCTCTATCTCTTCTCTCCTTTCTCTCTCTTGTCTCTGCCTCTCCACTTTTCTCCCAACCTCTCTCCCTTCATCTATCACACCATCTAGTCACCGACGTCGACCACCATCTCATCATTGGTGCCGATCAGTTGCTACCAGTTCTACCACCATACACCGCCACAAGGCAAATCGCTTGCCAGATAAAGGCATCATGCGTAAGATATTTTATTTCTTACAATTTTTTTCCATTATTGTTTAGGTTTTAGTTTACTTCTTGTTGTTTTCATTACCATATCCAGAATATTGCTATAATTCAGAATCTTCTCACTATTTTTCTTTATCTATTGCTTCCGTGACTTTAATTTTTGTCACGATCCAAATTTCATAACAGACCATGATGGTGCCCAATGATACTATTAGACAAGCCAACACGTGAATCCCCAAATCAATTATCATTTTAACTTCTAAAACCAGAAATTTTATTAAATTAAAATTTAATATAGAACACATGAAAACATATGTATTTCTTTACTAAAATACCGAGTATGAGTAATACATAAATTAAAGCGATAATAATAATTGGTACAACTGTGGACATTCACTAGAAACCCCAAAAACCCGGTGTCAAGTATCTGAGCAACTACTAGGAAGTACAATACTAATACATCATCTGCCTAGAATAGGATATAGTAAATGAATAAGATGGGGACTCTATGTGTTGCGAGTCATAACATGGAATGAAGCTCACCACAAAGTCTTCTCAAATACTTATTTGGTCCAATAAATCAAGTATAATAAATGTAGATAGGTACGTAGCATGACAAGTAAACTAGTGAGAGCAAGTATATATATAATACGACCCTCAATAGAAGAGTAAATACGGAGTCCTCAATAACCGGATACTAGCTCGAATGGAATTCATAATGGTCAACATAAAAAAAAGGTCACATCTCAAGTCAAGAAGACTCATAAGTATGCTGAATCCTTACCAATTATTACGCATGATTCTGCCGAGGCAAATGGCCCGATCCCATAAGAATGTTCCATAAAACTGCCAAGGTGAACGACCCGATCCCATAATAGTGTGTTACATAATCCTGCCATGGAGAACGACCCGATCCCATAAGAATATGATACATGATACTGCCGAGGTTAAGGACCCGATTCCATAAGAGTACTGCTGAGGCGTTCAGCCCGATCCCATAAGAATATGAAATAGCAAGTTCGATACTCTATGTGAGTCTAGTCTCACGCTAAAATATAAATCAAAGCAACTAAACATGCAAGGATAACTCAAGTAATACAGTTAAAACATGATGTGAGTCTAAGTCTACCCGGACATGATCAATAGTATAGTATATACACGGACACTCATCACCTCATACATGCGTAGCTCCCATAACACATATCACATAATGAATATAGCACCTACGGGGTTAATTCTCCCTCACAAGGTTAGACATGAGACTTACCTCGCTCTAAAGTTCAATAACCGGCTCTAACGCATTGCTAAAGCCTCAAACCAATGCCAAATGATCCGAAACTAATTAAAGAACATGCAAACCAAACATAATATACACAAGGACTCGTAATTTAACAATTAAAAATAATTTCCAACTTCACACGGTCCCACGTGTCCGAATTCCAAAAATTCTCGAAGATAAACATTACCCACAGCACCACAAACTCAAATATATAATTTATTCTCAATTCCATGTTCAATTTCGTGGGTAAAATCCAAAACTACCATTTCTAAGTTTCCTTCCAAAATTTCACAATTTCTACAAAATTTCATATTTAAATCCATATATAATCCATGTATTGTTACACTCCACACATTGGTAAGCTTGACTTCTAGCGCGGCCAATTGGCCGGCGACGCGTATGAGGGTAGAATGGGAATACACGTTTCATTTGGCTTGCGCCAGCTATCTCACTAGGTGCTACAACCGGGGCAGGGTGACCCACCATGTGTCAGCAGTAGAGTTTCCTAGATGTTGGTGGGATATATAAAGGAAGTGCAAATCTTTCTCTTTTATTCTAGGATGTGTCACCAACATTAGTTCTTCCAAAATGCTCTCGAACCCCCTTTAGAATTTCCAAAATAGTCTAAGGCAGTCGAAAGTGAATCTAATAGGATCTAGTGTGAAGGAGCTTGGAATCGTCACTAGAATATCTATTATCTCGTTATATTGATCTTGAAGATTCGTTGGAGGCAGAGTAACCATCATAGAAGCGTAGCTAGTTCAGCAACATGGTATGTAAGGCGACTTTCTTTCTTTGCATGATTTGGTGTAAGTTTCTCTGACTCTCTAAAGAATTTCTATGTCGAAAATTGGTTAGCTCTAATCCCTTCTCAATAACGATTTCCCTATTCTTGTACATTCTTACCGGTGACTTCCCTTTAAAGTCTGAGATGTTCCCAGATAGTGTCTTGCGATCAGAAAACATGATTCTGATTCGTTTGAGTAAAATCTTAGTGTCTCTTGAAAACAACCATGCATTGCACTTATATGTATATGTAACTATTTTACTTTATTGAGCCGTGCTATAGACAGCCGGATACGACACCTATTGTGCAACCACTAATCAGTTGGGTATGATGTGAGATGCTACCAAACGCTTATGTCGTCGGGTACAACCGAGTCCTTTATGAGGCCGGGTACGGAGTGATGTGATATGAAATATTACCGAACGCTCGTGTGGTCGGGTATGATCGAGTCCTCTTGAGACCGGGTACGCCGAGCTTTGTGGAGACCATGTACAACCGAGATCCTGTAATGACCCGATCAGTCGTTTTAAGTGTTGTAGCCTGTTCCCCCATCTACTACCTATTCTATGCTCAATATTTGATATGTGACTTGCCGGGGTGGTTAGTTTGGTTTAGGGGATATTTTGGAATGAGTTGGGATGCTTAGTCCCAAGGTTGGAAGTTTAAGTTAAAAAGGTTGACCGGATGTTGACTTGTGTGTAAACGACTCCAGAATGGAGTTATGATGATTCTGATAGCTCTGTAAGGTGATTTTGGACTTAGGAGTGTGTTCGGATAGTGACTTGGAGGTTCGTAGTTGATTTTGGCTTCGCTATTCTATAGCTCTACATTGTCATTGTCCTGTATTGTGTTCCTGTTGTTTTATCTCATATTTATACAACAATAAAATATTGGATTGAATGCTTTACTTTATGTCTTAAACCATATATAACAACATAGGCAAGCCTTAAAGAACCTAGGATTAAAAGAAGCACTAGTTATTCATTAATCCTACATTCATCTAATATGACTTGCTAACCCTTCTTAAAGATTTTTGAAATCCCAAAAGCATAACAAAAGGCGGCAGTCCCTCTTTCAAAAAGAAAAACAGAACTGAATCGCGAGTTTAATATTCTATAAGGAAATCTGCTCCTTTCGAAAACCAAGATGCTGCCACCTCAAACGAAGATTTTCAAACGATTCCTTCAAGCCCAATAATTAAAAGCCAAGATATATTTTAGGCTTATTTTCATAACACCTTTGCCTCATTAGATTAATATGAACTTTCATGCTTTAGGAACAAAATGTTTTAACTTAGCTTTTCTTTTACACATTTTCATACAAACGTCACATCTTTTAAAGCTCTTTTCAAGCATAAATAAACTAACCTTATTATACTGCGATTCTTCTATAAACCATACCTCTTTAAACTACACTTTTCATTTATAGTGTTATGACCTAATATATGATAAGCCATTCTTTAAACATTAGTTCAGCATAGTACAAGCAATTATTCCTAAATCTAGTCTAAGTCTAATGGAGCTACCTCAAGTAGATTTTAAGGGATGCCTAACACCTTTCCCTTACAAGAATAAGAACTCTTACCCATAATCTCACCGGTTAGCAGACTAATAAAGAATATGATCTTTAGTAATTAAATAGGTACCTTAGTATACCTTTAAATATTAGGTGACGACTCTCTTTCATAAACAAAAGAGAAACAACAAGTTGAATTTTATTTTGACTTGTGGACCAATGATACATGCCTCAAGTAAACTACAATCAGCTCCAAAGTCCACCACAACATGTAGAAGAAAGCACCAATGATATGTTGAAAAGCTCTTAATTGAAAACCAGCAATTTTTGACAGCAACCAGCAGTTGAGGACTGATTTTCGAATTAAGAAAGGCAGATTGGGCAGTTAGCTGCACAACAAAATGCCCGACCTACTAATGGTAGGCTATAATCTCAGGTTTTAGTCACTTATTGCACTCTAATTTACTGTACTTTAATTGAGTTTGAGCTTTAATTGTTAGTGTTTTGCACTTATTGTGTGTTTCATGCCTCGTAGGAGTGATTCTGAGTTATGTAGATATTGTGGAACTAATTTGAGTTATTTGGAGCGTTGAATTCTGAGTAAAAGGCCAAAGGAATAAGCCGAGATCGTGTTCGGGTGTCAAGGATCACTGCTGGACGTGAAAATTCAAGGAAGAAACAACTGCTGAAAAAATACACTACTGCGAGGCACTGTGCGACGCAGCAGTGTAAATTGATGTCAGAAGTTGGCAAAGTTCAGAGGCTACCCAGGTGTGCGAGCACGCACTGGGCACGCAAAATAGGCAGTATACTGGCCAAAGTGCACGGCCATATGCTCCCAGATGCGCGGCCGCGCACGTCCAACTCCAGAAAGTGTCCTATTTTGCGTATGAGAAGGTGTTGTCGCTTGGGCCCGACACTACTTGGTATATATACATGGAGAAACAGTATTTTCTGAACCTTTGACACATCTAAGACCTATGGAGGCTAAGGAGAAGTTGAAGAAGCAAGAGCACAAGGATTTCGTCATTCAATCCTCACTCAAGACAAGAGCTTGGATCGTTTATGTTTTCCTTTAACTTAAACTTATTTGTGATGAATTACTCCATATCTATGGAGTAGTTTTCTTTAGGGATTGATGTATTTGGTGTATTGAGGATTGTTTGTGGATATTAACTCTAATTGTTATCTATTGAATCGTTTTGGATGTTTTAATTGTTGCATCAATAGTCACATGTTCAAGTAATCTAAAAAGGCATAACTTGTGATATTTTTGCATTATCTTGTTGGTTGTTCTTCATAATAATTGAAAGAGGCTAGTTGACTTATTGTTTAGACCTAGTTAGGAGGATAATCGAAAGAGGTTCTCCTAAAGACGAATCTACTATGAATTCATGTATATCTTCACTGAGCTTAACTTAGTTCATCTTGTGAGGTTCAGACTTAATCGAGAGAGAAGTTTCCACTGAACGTTTGAACAATTAATTGAATGAATTCGAGAGACTCACTTGAACCTTATAAGTGAGTCAACTAGAGTTAAATCCCATACAAGTATCTTGGACCTATCCGCTCAACCCCTATTTTATCCAAATTGATATCTTCTTTGCTTACTCTTGTTGCAATTGTCATTAGCCAATAGTTTTGACTTTTAGTTAATTTTAGTTTTAAATCATATAAATCTAAATTGTTGATCGTCTTGGATAGCAGTTAAACTAGAAACTATGAAAATACTGTTTAAATCCAATCCCTGTGGATACAATATTATATTATACTATATTCGATTAGCGAGCATATTTAAGTGTGTTTTGCGCTCATCACCGATTGGAGCACTCCCAAGTGATATTCAGAAAAATCCCATTGAACAGGTACAAGCAATTTATCTAAGAATTGGGAGAGAATTGGAGGAACCTCTTTCTCAAAAGCATGTATCTAAAAGAGAGTTGGTGCCCAAGCCAGTAAAAGTAGCCGAAAAGAAGGATGAGGAACACATACAAGATACAAAGGTAAGGCCACCATCGCCTTTTCCTCAAAGGTTGCAAAAAGCGAAAGATGATTCCAAGTAAAAAAAAAATTTCTTTATCTTGAGCCAGGTGCGGGTGAATATACCTTTGATAGAAGTGCTGCAAAAAGTTCCTTAATATGCCAAGTACTCGAGAGATATTGTAGCCAACAAAATAAGGTTGACCGAGTTTTACATGGTTGCACTTATTGAGGAGTGCAGTGCAAGAGTGCAGAGTAAGCTCCCGCCTAAGTTGAAGGATCTCGATTGTTTTACAATCCCCTTAGGATTGGAAAACACGAGGTTGGTAGAGCCTTGTGCGATCTGGGAGCGAGCATTTATTTGATGGCACTATCAGTATTCAAGCAGCTCGATCTTCGAGCCCCAAGGCCTACTACTATAACTCTATAGCTAGCAGATTGGTCATTAGAAGTGCCTGAATAAACTATTGAAGATGTGGTGCTGCGAGATGGGAAGTTCATATTTCCCGCAGATTTCATTATTCTTGACTACATGGCCAATGAGGAGGTTCCAATTATTTTGAGGCGACCATTCTTGGCCACTGGAGGGGCAGTTATTGATGTGAGGGAGGGCAAGCTAAAAATGAGAGTGCATAATGAAGAAATCATATTTAATGTGTACATGGAGCTTAACCTTCCTAAGCGTTATGAGGATTTGTGCATGATCTCTGTGGTATAATAGAAGTTTATAAAGCAATGCCTTTATATGGAGCCTAGTAGCATGGAAAAGAAAATCAAGTTAGAAGAAGTGTTGTTGTGAGCTGAAAATGTAAAGTTATATGAGAAAAAGGTCAGAGAGGAAAGAGGAGATCATCGTAGAGTGCATAAGAAGGCAAAAATCCATGGAAAGAGGAGGAAATGAAAGCCCCCCAGCCTGAGCATAGTAGCAGAGTCGTGCCACGACTATAAATTAGGAGCTTGTTGGGAGGCAACCCAAAATGTCGTTTATTTATTTTTATTTTTATTTTATTTTTTAGTGTTACGTTTTGTTTGATTTTATTTTGCAGATTAGGGGAAGTCTGAGTACCCGGAGTTAAAATTGAGGAGCATGTTTGAGCTTATGTGTGGGGTTGTGCTGGCCCTAGAGGGTCTTAGGGAGTATTTCTCACCCTTGTTTTAATATTTTTCTCTAAGATCCATGCATGATATAAGTGTGGGGTGGGAACTTTCTGGGTAGTGTAATTCTATAAACATTGTCAGTGTTTTTCTTTTTGTTTAGTAGTAATAGACATCTATTGAAAAAAAACAAAAATATAGAAAAAATAACAGAAAAATCACCAAAAAGATTTTCTTTAGCTTTTAGGATAGTTAGGTAGTATCCCTTGGTTTTTATTTGGATGTCGGTTCTTTTCCAAGGGTGTAGCTTGAACCGGGTATTTTTTTAATATTTATTTAGGAGTAGGATAGGAAGAAATCTGAGTTGCTCTAAGATACATGTTGGCATGTTTTGTTCTGGTATATTAGGCTATGGCATGCTCTCTGTCTTCCTATTATATTTAAGTTGAATTGTGACGCCTAAGTAATATGAATAGCCTACTCTGTGATACCTTTTCTCAATTGCTTAACTTGGATGTCACCTAGTGCTTAATTACTTAAAATTTCTCAACTATATGTGCTTTCTTGACTTGAAAGTTGAACAGAACCGTCTTGATTGAGTCATGTTCAATGTGTGTGTAAGGATTCGTGATATTCTGTGCTATCATATGTAGTCTAGAACTTGCCCTGGGTGTTATTCGAAGCAAAATCTTAAGTTTGCTATTCTAGGAGATGACGTAGGCATTTATTACTTGATCATAGATGTGCTTGTCACTTACAAATAAAATCTTTTCCTTTGCTAGCCCCTTTGATCCTATAGACCTTTTTCTTGGCACCCATATTACAAGCCGTATCCCGATTTTGTTTGTAACTTGAGCCTGTTGAACCTTTACCTCTGAAAGCTTTTAGTCGCTAAAAGCAGTAAGGTGAGAGATTTGGGAAGTTTCTTTAAGTGGAACCATGGAAGAGCCCATAAGGTGCACTAAAGTTGTGAAAAATACCGCTAGCCGATGAACCTTAATGTATGTAGTGTGTGAAAGAAAAAGAGAGAAAGAGAGAAAATTGCAAAGAAAATTATAAATAATGTGATAGTCAAGAAGAAAAAAAAAACACACTTCCTAATCTTACTAATTCGTGCTAGTAGGAACATAGAAGTGCTTAACTGAAGAAAGGGCTATACTGTGTATGAGTTGTGGCGAGTGAATTGATTGAGAACAATACGTGCTCGATTATTGAGTGTAGTGTATTAAAGTGCTTAAGAGGGTTAGTCACCAATCCTAGATGTATCATACCCGTCCCTCAGCCTACATTACAACACAGAAAGTCCTAATTGATCTTAGATTTAGCTTGCTTTGATTAGTAGAGATGTACACTACGAGCAAGCTTATGGTACCACCACAGGATACATATGAGTTTTTTTTTTTGAGAGTGAGTGAATTTTGTTCAATTGTGTGATGTCCTTAATTTATGTTCAAAATTATACTTGAATGTGGACTATTTTCATATTCGCTCTCTTGCTTGTTGGTGACAGGACTTGATCTCATGACGGATTGGTAATGTTGTGAACTTCTCTTGTTGAGTAGGTGCGCGAGTTGAGGGTGATTGGTGGTAACGAGTCGGCTCTTGAGGTAGGGTGGTTATGGTAGGTTGTTTAAATTAGTTGAATTGAATGTTGATACTTGGGCATGTGAAAAATGGGAAGAATGTGAAATTCGTATGTTCATGCTTAATTGCTGGTATCGATCATAGTCAAAGGTAGAGTGCATGGTTTAAAGTTGAATTGCTTTTCCCTAGTTGAGATATACGTTGTTGGGGTGTAGTTATTGTTCCATTGCTCGAGGGCGAGCAAGGGTTTAAGTTTGGGGTATTGATATTCGGCTTAAAGTATGTATATTGCCTCGCATCTTACTCATGTTTAGTAAATTTATGATGTATAATGTAATATTTGTGCTAATTTGTGGTATTTTTAAGTGTAGGAGTCATTTGGAGGTAATGTGGGACGCATGTGCATGATTTGAAGAAAGAAGTGAACAAAGTGAAAATTTTGGACAGTGAAGTGCCTAGGGTGGTGTGGGGCACTACATATGGCGCCATTTCAAGAAGTGCCCAAATTCCCAGCGCCAGGGCTAGCGCCCCATACTTTGGGCGCTAGGTGACGGGAAGTTGTCCTACTTCGCCCGAGACAAGGTTATTTCGACCCAAGACGCCCCCAACGCGTATAAAAGCAAGTCTAAACCTATTTTGGAGGGGGATACACCACTTTGAGAGAAAAACTCATGTACGGAACACTCAGGAGCACGGAATTCATCGATTCTTCCATTCTTCATCTAGTATTCATAGCTTTTATGTTTAAAAATGATATATGGATTATTTTTTTTGGTAAATATGATTTTATTGATTAGCAATAAGCAAAATATACAGGGACGGAGAGGGACATGAACCTTACCTCCCCAAAAAAGTACATGTACCTAGTCATTGTAAAGTATGCACTAAAGGTACCTAGGAAATGATAAGTGGTTAGATGATATGTGATCTTCCACACTTGGTGATCTAATGCATCTAAGTGTGTAGGGCATGTTCGACCTAGGATGATGTAATGACTATCTATCTTATAATAATGATAGATAGTCATATGTACAAAAACAATGAGAAGTAAGTCTAGGTCGACTGTACAAAATACTTTTGTTTCTAGTCTTACTGAGTGAGTGAGGGTATTTCCTTTTGTGCCATTGTGGAATCTTTTATCAAAATCTTGTAGTTCTCTGATGAGTGTGTCATGATGCCTGAATGAGAGCTGTTCCCCTTTGTTGTGGCATTGTTGGGGAGATCCTGCTAGAGTGAGCTTGCTGCAGGTGTGTATCTGGTTGGCAGTGATCTGCTGCTTGTGCAAAGTGTTGATCACTCTCTGAGTGCTGTTTTTCCTTTTGTTTCTGTTTTTTGTTTGTCCTTTGTGTGTTTGCTGGCTTGAATCCTTATCTTCTTGCTGCTGCTGCTGATATCTGTTGTTGAATCTGTTGATTGAAAGTCTGTTGCTGCAGTTGGATTGTTCTGCAAAGGTGAGCCATTTAGAGAGGCAGTGGCATTCTCTGTTGGATGTAGTAATCTGACTGAAGGAGTTCTGCTTCCTGTGACTTTGAGTGCTGTTGTTCCTTTTATCTTTGTATTCTATGCTTCCTTTATATGCTTACTGGCTTGTTTCCTGATCATCAAGGTGTTGTTGTTGGCATTTGTTACTGCTGTTGTTGCTGTCGTGTGGTGCTGCTTTTACTGCTGCTTCTTTGTTGGTGCTTGTAGGTGTTGTGATGTTGCTAGTTGTTGTTGCTATTGTAGGCTCTTCTGAGATTTGTGCAGTTGTTGTGTTGTTGTTCCTTCTGCTGCTGATATTGTCCTGTCTGTTTGTTGCTGCATTTGGTGGTTGAGTGTCAGTTTTGCTGCTGACTCTGTTACTGATATTTAATCTGTATGCACTGCTGTTTGTTTTGCTGATGAGGCTGCTGCTGACATTCATATTAGTCCTGATGCAGGTAGGAGTTGGTCCAATGTTGATCTAGAGAAAGGGGTCCTGAGTATTGTGCTTGATGATGCTCTTGTGTGAAATGTTGTTTTTATAGGAACATGGTGATTGATGCGATTGCATTAGACTGAGCACTGGGGGTGCTAATACCACACAATGCAATTGCGCTAATAACCTGCACCTATAAGAACAGTTTCCTGCAGTGATGATTCTGCTGTTGTTGTTGATGCCACTGTTTCTATGTTGATATGTTTGTTGCATTGCTTCCTTGGTTTGCTGCTGATTAGAACATTGTGGTCTACTGTTGTTGTCTGTGCTTGAGTGCTTGTTGCTGGAGTTTTTTCTGCTTCTACAGTATTCATGGTCACTGTTTCTGTTTCCATTGTTTCTGTCACCCCTATTGCTTCTTGTCTTGCTGTTTGTCTGTGACAGTGAATGAATGAGTTGTTGGAGTTGGTATTGCTGATTCTGTTGTACCCTTTCCTTCCTGTTTTTCCTTGTGTTGCACATCTCTATTCCTGCTGTCCTCAGATGTGTTGATTTCAGTATGCTAGTGTGTAGGCATTGCTGTCTTTGGTGTGCTGCTTTTGAGTTTGTTCTGTGCTTCAACTCATTAAGCCTGCTAACCATTTGATGGACTACTGTTTTATTCTTGCTGTTAGGCCTCTGCTGCTTGTCCAGATAATATGGCTGGTGTTTTGGCTGGTGCTGGTACTGCTGAGTACTGATGAGTACTGATGGTTGAGTGTCTATTTTGCTGCTGACTCTGTTGCTGATATTTAATCTGTGTGCACTGCTGTTTGCTTTGCTGATGAGGCTGCTGCTGACATTCATATTAGTCCTGATGCAGGGTGGAGTTGGTCCAATTTTGATCCAGAGAAAGGTCTGCTGCTTGTCCAGATAATGTGGCTGGTGTTTTGGCTAGTGCTAGTACTGCTGAGTACTAATGAGTATTGCTGAGTGCTGAATTCTCATTTCACTTGTTCTGTTGTTCTGCTGATGTAGCTGATGCCTTTGCTGCAGTGGAGTAAATACTTCCTTGACATGCTTTGTGAAGCTGCTGCTATTGCCACCAGCTTGCTGTTCCAGGTTGTTCCTTGGTCTTTTGTTGCTACTGCTGGGTTCATTGCTGCTTCTGATGGTTTTGGCTATCCTTACTCTGGTGTTGCTAGCTGCATCTGGCTGTTCAAGTTGATGCTGTATGCTGATTGCTTTAGCAATTCTGCTCTATTTTCCCCTAAGCTTTTGATGTAGCTTTTGTTCCTATTGCACCAGTTTCGGTTGCTGCTGAGTTCTATAGTTGCCTCTGTTGTTTTCAGCCCTTGCTTGTTGCTTTCTATTCCATCCTGCAAAACCAAAACAGCTGTGTTCATTAGTGTAAATTGACACTATGATCATTATATTCTTGGGGCAGATTTTCTTTCTTCTGTGGTGTTGTTTGTGCTCTTGTCCTACGATGCCTCTACTGCAAGTCATTTTGCTATTTTAACTCTTAAGTAAGGACATTGTGATTTATCAGCATTCAGAATTTTCCTGGATACCATATCCAGTTGGTTGAATTGCTGATACTCTATTCTTCCTTCCTCCAGTGCTAGGTTTGCAAGATGATCTGCCAGCTTGTTCCCTTCCCTATAGATATGTGATGTTATCAGTGTGAGGGATTCTTTTAGTTGAAGGATTTATTCTATTTGATCAGTTATGCACCATGGGGATTTCCAGTTGCCATTTATGATATTGTTCAACAGCATGGAATCTGTCTGTAGCCAGATGTGAGTGAAACCTTGTGCTATGCAGTATCTCAATGCTTCTTTGATGGCTGTTGCTTCAGCTATTGTGTTTGTTCCTTCTGTGATTTCTGTACCGAGTGCATATATTACGTCCCCTGATTCATTTCTCACGCAGAATCCTATGGAGCTTCTTCCCGAATTTCCTTTTGATGTTCCATCTGTGTTGACCTTCATCCATCCAGGCTTTGGGAGTTCCCATAATACTTTGCTGAAGTTTATTTTTGGGGTGTAGTTTTCTAGCATATGGAGGAGGTCACTCCATTTGTGAGGAGCATTTATTCCTGGTTTTCTTGTGTTGACTAGTGCTTGTAGAGTTGTAGAGATTTGATATATGACTCTACCGGTTGTGATTGGTTCCCCATGTTTATGGCTATTTCTTCTTTTCTAAAGCTCCCAGACTATGCATGAGGGGAGAGCCTGCTGCACTGCTTTGATTCTGTTGATTGTTTGTGCTGTCCAACATTTTGTTATTGCTTGTTGGAATGTCATCCCTTCCATTGCTATTCCTGCTCTTTGTAGAAAGTATTTCCATACATTGGTGGCAGTGGTGGAGGTGTAGAAGAGGTGTGTCATGGTTTCCTCTTTTGTTTCAGTGCAACACCAGCATTTGGATGGTAGATGATATCCCCATTATTTCAGGAGGTCGTCTAATGGCAATTTTGCCTTCCAGACTCTCCACATGAAGAAGGCAATTTTGAAAGGAAGCCCTTTGACCCAGATCATCCTGTAAGCTCTTTTTGGATTTTCCCTTTTCCTGAGGTATTCCCAAGCTGTTTTAACTGTGAATTGGCCTTGATTTTGTAGCATCCAAAATGGGATGTCTAAGGTCTGCTCCATGTTGGGTTGCCTTATTATGGTTATCATGTGATCTACAATCTCCTGTGGCAATGCTTCAGACATCTGCTGCATTTTCCATTCCCCATTTTGCAGGACATTATTTACATTTTGGATTGATTCGTCAATTGGGAAATTTGTTGGTACTATGAAATATAGTGCTCCCAAATTGGTCTAATTGTCATACCAGAACAATGATGATCCCATCTTGATTTTCCAGGCAATTTGGTGTTCTATGATTTCTCTGCATTGTAACATTGTCTTCCAGGTTTGTGATCCTCTTTTCCAAGGCACTATTACTGTATTTTGTGTTTTACAGTACTTTTGGCACATGTATGCACTCCAGAGACTAGGTTTAGTTATGAAGTTCCACCATAGTTTGCAAAAGAGTGCCTTGGACATGTCATGTAGAGATCTGAACCCTGCTCCTCCTTCTTCACAAGGGAGGCATAGGTTATTCCATGAGGACCAGTGTTTGCTGTTTCCTCCAACTGTGTTGCTTTAGAAAAATTGTGCAAAGAGCTTATGAAGATTGTTGATTACTTGCTTTGGAGGGTTTACTGCTGATAGCAAGTGCACTGGCATGCTTTGCAACACATGTTTGATCAGGATAGCTCTGCCTCCAATTGAGAGTAGCTTGCCTTTCCAAGAGCGGAGTCTGTCTTGCACTTTGTTGACTATGTCTTGGTAGTATATGATCCTTTTCCTGGAGTAATGCATTGGACATCCCAGATAGGTAAATGGGAAACCCTGTCTTCGATGCCTGTGATTCTTTCAACTTTTACTACTACTCTAGTGTTAGCTGAGTGATGCAGAAAGATAACTAATTTTGATTTGTTGACTAGTTGTCCTGAGGCTGTTTCATAAGCATTTAGAACCTCCATAATCAACAGTAGGGAGGTGGCATTTGAGGATGTGAATATGATCATGTCATCTGCATATGCCAGGTGATTGATTTTTGGACTCCTTCTGGGCATTCCAAAGCTTTTGAAACCAGGATTTTGATGAAGTGCATTTAAACCTCTGGAGAGGGCTTCTGCTGCTATGATAAACAATGTTGGAGATAGAGGGTCTCCCTGTTTGACTCCCCTTGTTAATTTGAAAAAACCATGAGGCTGACCATTGATAAGAATTGAACACCAGTTATTGCCCATGATATCAATGATCATGCCAATGAAGATTTCATTGAATCCCATTTTCCTTAGAACTTTAGTCATGAATACCCAGGACAGTCTGTCGAATGCCTTTGTCATGTCTAGCTTGATGACTACATTTGGCCCTGCTCTTGTTCTTTGTCCTATGTCAGTGATGATTTCCTGTGCTAATAGGACATTTTCAACTATAGTTCTGCCTTTGACAAAACCTGCTTGTTCCTGTGAAATTATAGTAGGTAGTATGACCAGCATCCTTTCATGTAGTATTCTGGAGAAGATCTTGTTGACAAAGTTGCTAAGGCTTATGGGTCGCAAATCAGAGAATGTCTTTATCTCTTTTTTCTTTGGAATCAGCACCAAGTTTGTGTGTGTCACACATTTTGGAAGTTGTCTTCCTGCAAAAAAGGTAGCAACCATACTTTGGATGTCATCTCCAATGATTTCCCAGCATGATTGATAAAAGAGCCCTGTGAAACCATTTGGCCCTCCTGCACTGTCCCCCTTTAGAGTGAAAACGACTTTTTTAGTTTCCTCTTTTGTTGGGATCTTGATCGGTTATTCATTTTGTTGTTCATTAATAGCTTGCTGAATGTTTTCAAGGATTCTGAAGTCTGTGGGGGTGTTTTTTTCTGTGAATTGATCCTTGAAGAAGTTGATGGCTTCTTCTACTATTTGTTCCTCTTCTTCAATCCAAATGCCTGCACTGTTTTGGATTCTGTTTAGCTGAAGCCTTTTTCTTTTGCTATTGACTAAGGCATGGAAGAATTTGGTGTTTCTGTCTCCGTCTTTGAACTAGGCCATTCCTGCTTTTTGCTTCCAAAATTATTCTTCAATTGCCAGGTACTTGATCATTTGTGCTTGTACCTTTTGCAGTCTTTCCCTATTTTGAACAGTTGGTCTTTCTTCAAATTGTCTTTCATGTACTAGAACTACTTCTTTCATGTTTGTTATGTTTTGGAAGATGTCTCCATATGTTCCTTTGCTCCAAAGTGTTAAGGCTCTTTTTAGCTTTTTGAGTTTGTAGTTGAAGAGTATGAAAGGGTCCCCTTGAAAGTCTGCTTGCCAGTTTTCTCTTACTACTGCTCCAAAGGTGTCCTGTTTGGTCCAGAAGTTGAGGAATCTGAAAGGTTTTCTAATTGTTTTTGATTCCTCGTTCAGTTGCAGCAGCAGAGGACTGTGATCTGAGCCTATTTTGGCCAAGTGTGTGATCTCAATTGTTGGGAAAACTTGCTGGAGGCTATGATTTGCTAGACATCTGTCTATCCTTTTGAAGATGCATTCCTCATCTGCTCTCCCATTCCACCAGGTGAAGATGCTTCCTTTGAAGCCTAGGTCTGTTAGGCAGCAGGTGTTGATGCAATGATTGAAGTCATCCACTTCATTGAAGGGGACTGGAAGCCCTCCAAATTTTTCCTCTTGATCACTGATGACATTGAAATTTCCTCCCACTAGCCAAGCTATTATTATGCTCTGAGCCAGGTCATATAAAGTGTCCCACAGCTCAATTCTTTTAGTTGCTGTGCATTTAGCATAAACTAGTGTAAGGATGAATTCCAGCTTTATGCTTGTGTGTATGTGCTTTAAGGTGATCTATTGTATTGTGTCTGACAAAGTGGTAACTTCATAAGCATCGTCAATGAACACCCAAATTTTGTTGGATACATTAGCTAAAGCTTGGGTCAGACCTATGCTTCTTCTATATTGTTCCATTCTTCTTAGTTGCTGCTTTGGTTCCATGATGCCAATGAATTCAAAGTGATGTTTGTTGTGAAGTGTGATCAAACTTTCAAAAGCCTACATTGTGTTGACTGATCTGATGTTCCAAATGATTGCATTCATTGATCTTTATTGGGGAAGGTTAATGCTCTTCTTGGTTGATCTTTTGAAGAGCTGCTATTGACATTGTCTTGCTTCCTCTGATGATATCTGTTTGGTTCAATTTGTTGATTTGATTTGGAGAGATATCTCCTTGCCTCGTTATGTTACTGATATGATGAGTAAAGTCCTCTTCATCCATGTCTTTATCAGTGTGAACATTTCTGACATCTGCTGTGGTTGACAGGTTCTTTGGCCGGATGATTGGTTGCAGTTGGTCCCTTATTATGCTCCTCCTGGTGATCAGTTCATTGTTGGCTGTTCTTTCATTGGCTGCTATTTCTGTTGCTTGTTTCATTTTAAAATCTGCTTGATTTTTGCCTTCTTTGTATCTCTGTGTCAGTATCATATTGTCCTGTGAGTCCTCTTCAAGAGTTCCAGTAGTGCCTTCCCCCTCACTTTGTAGTCCTTTTGGTAGATCACCTTCTTTTGAACCTTCTTCCAATTGATCTGCCCATAACTTCCTTGAGTTTTGATTTGTTTGTTCTACTGTTCCTGCTTCTGTGCATTTTTCTTTTGCAGGCCTGGTTTCTTTGGTGTAAAAACTTTCCAGGACCCATTGTGATGTGGATTCCTTTTCTTTTTGTGCTGCATCCCTGGTGGTTGTTGTTGCTGCATCAGTTGATGTTATTTTTGTTATTGATTGCTGGCTGTTTGTTGCCTAGCCAGTTGCTATGATGATCTTTACTTTTGTCCTTTTTTGTGGATTGCTGTTGAGGTTCAGTTGTAGGTGGCTGCTGTTGGAGTGTGATATTGCAGAGTCTGCTATCAAGGATGGTATGTTTCCTGGCTGACTGTCCATTTTATTTGTGAAGCTCAGTGCTTTGTCTTTGCTGCCAAGTTTTTCAGAGTTGTATTTGCCTTGTGAGTGGTTGTTTTGTGGGCTTGTTGCCATTTCAGTTTCAAAGACTGGGCTTTGTATCAGGTCTGGCCTGTCTTTTGCCTATCTTTCCAGTTCCTCTGCTGAATTTAGTGGCTTGTTTTTGTTGCTGATTGTCCCAGCTTTGTTAAACATTCTTTGATTGGGATTCACTGCCGTTTTACTTGTTACTTGGTCCCCTGTAATTGCCAGTGCTGAAGCTGGTTGAGCTATTATTTCCTTTAATTGACTGGTTTGCCAGACTGAAGCTGCAGGTGCCAATGCTGAAACTACAGGTGCCAATTCTGAAACTGCAGATGCCAAGGTTGAGCCATTGTTGCTGGTTGCTAGTGTTGAGTCTGGTGTTAAGTGTGGTATGTTTCCTTCATGATCTTCCAGTTTGTCTGTGTTTCTCAGTGCCTTTTCTTTGCTGCCAGTTTCCTCCAAAATGCTATGTTTACTATGTGATTTATTGCTATGTGATTCATTTCCTGTCAGTGTTGATCCTGTTTGATTGCCTGGGATATGACTGCTTGTTGCTGGGATACCAGTGCCACCTTGTTCAGTTATGTTGCTGGCATCATTTATAGGATTGTCAATGCTGAATTCAGTTAAGTGACTATCATTGAAACTTGTTGCCTTTGCCCTCAGGTGGTTAGCTACATTAGAATTCCTAGCCAATTCCTTTAATGCTTGATTATCTGTTGCCAAGGCAGTGCATGTTACTGCTTCAGTCATGTGGTTATCTGTTGCCAAGATAGTGCAGGTTGCTGCTGATATGTTTGTAACATTTGCTTCAGTCATCTGATCATCAACAAATTTGTCATTGTTGAGGCTTAATGCATCAAATTTGTTGGAAACTTGAAATTGTAGAGCATTTGTCTCATCTATGACATTTTGTTTCCCCTGTTCGTGATTTATTTTGTTTTGCTTTTGATTGTCTTTGACTTCTTTCCATTGAGGGCCCGGATTGCCTACGACCTTGCCACTTGATAGTATCAACATTGGAGTTTGCTGGTCTTTTACTACTACTGATTTACCCTTTGCTTTCCTCTGTTCAGTTAGTCTTTGTTGTTCTTCCATATCTGAGTCTAGGATTTCCGGATGTAATTTCCAACATTCTATCATTTCATGCCCTTGAAGTCTACATTGTTTACAGTATTTTGGGAGATAGTCATACTGTATTTTGACCCATTCTGTTCTGATTTCCCCGGTCGCTTCATTTTCTATGTCTAGCCTGACCTTTTTAGGTAATTCCGCTAACAAATCTACCAGAACTTTAACCCTTGCACAGCTAGGTCTAGTCTTGTTAATTGTTGCTGAATCTAAATGCAGTGGCTTACCAACAGCTGACGCAAGTGAAAAAAGGCATTCTTTGACATAGTACGTGGGCAGCAGGTACGGGAAGGATATCCACGCTATTGCCATCGATGTTTCTTCGCCAAGCTTGAATTTAGCATCATAGATTAACTGTCTCATCTGATATTCATACCCATCTTTGGCTTTGAGGTAGTAAGTGCTTTTTGAGGTGATTTTTATGTAATCTTCCCACAGTGACAGTTTAATGCGCACGTGTTTATCTTTGAAGAATCCGATGTTACATTCCCCCTTGATTCCACACTGGATTGGAATGATTTTCCTCAGTTCTTGTATATCCGGCCACCCATAAGAAAATTTGCCCAGTACCGCAAATTGAAGTCCTTCAATGATGTTCATGCGGGATACCTCTGCTTTAGTGTACTTGACTATGGGTTGTCCATGCATGTAGGTTGCCTTCTTAAATGGAATCGGATCGATTTTCTTGCTAGGGTTCGATGTTGCTGCATTGTTCAGTGTTGATGGTTTAAGGATTTGAGAGTAATCTAAGGGTTAGGGTGTCGATTGGGTGATGACTGGTGTGTGAGGAGGAGCCGAAGGTGGCCGGCCAGCCGGAATTTCGCCGGCTGGCGTCGCCATTAACGGCGATGAAATAGCTTCGATGATGTCGCCTGTTTTATCTCTCTAGCGCCAGACTTTCTCTCTCCTCCTCCTCCTTTTTTTGGATTATTGTTATGAACATGAGTGGCTAAGAACCTCACTATTCCAGGGTTATGTGTTATGTTTGAATATTGTAATTTGACGGTCGATTGTGTTTCTTGACATTATCATATTAATTTGCTTATTCAATCTTGCACCTAATTATTCTATTGCGTAGCTAATAATAGAGTACTATCTACGAATTTATACTTGAACTCGAAAGTGGAAACTATATATTGCATATAGGATTGAATAGATTCGTGATAAAGATAGACATATTCTGGTTGCCTTACTTGGTTATTTTTGCAGGAAATATACATGCGTTCTTGTCAAGTTTGATTCTATAAACATATAGTCTTAGGTTGGCTTGAATAAGCGAGCGAAGCGTCGAAAAAACTTCATGTGCATAATAAACCCTACTAATCAATAGATTAGATAAGTCAAGTGATTACATCAACCCGAAAAATGCAATAGGAGAGACGTTAATCCCGTAACGCTGGAATATCCCCATCTCATTGAATCTTTTGAAGTGTTTGCTTGCTCTACTCACGATCTTATTTTCTTGCTTGCTTATTAGTTCGTAGTAGTTTAGTCACAAAAATAACAATCATCTTCGTCACATTCACTAGAGCTTAAATTTAAAAATAGCTTAGATTGGACAGTAGTTGATCATAAATCCTCGTGGGAACGACACTTTCTTATCACTTTATTACTTGTCAACTGCGTGTACTTGTGTGTGCTTTTGGCCGTAACATACATCAACTTCGAGTGGCTTCAAATATTGCATGAGAGTTCCAAATGACATAACGTACCTATTCCAACTCCCGAAACCAATATTCGAAGTCGATATCAACAAAGCCTGCTCTCAGTCAAACGTATCAACCTTCCAAATCTTCAACTCTCCAACTTTCGCCGAAAAGTACCAAACCAACATACAAACCTCCAAATCCACATCCGGACATACGCATAAGTCCAAATTCACCATACGATGCTATTGGAACATTCAAAACTCCATTGAAAAGTCGCCTACAAAAAAGTCAAACTTCGGTCAACTCTTACAACTTAAGCTTCCAACCTTAGGACTAAGTGTCCCAATTCACTCCACAACCTCCCCGAAATGAAACCAACCACCCTGGCAAGTCATGTAACCAAAAATACATATATGTAAAGCTTTAAATAGGAGAAACATATCATGCCCCAAACCTGAAGAGGCGTGACCAGTACCCGATGCCATACTCGGCTTGAGTGTACCACTCTGTAACTGTGAACTCTGTGTAAGGCCTTGTAAAAATTTTCTTAAAACTCGGAATTTTGTGGTGCCAAGGTAGGCTTATGCGTTGGCGAACCACAGTATGGACTTTTTTGGATTGAACAATGCGCTAGGGAGCAAAGGAAAATTTTTGGCAGAAAAGGGCATTTCTGCAGTCCACTATGCGATCGCAGAATCACTCTGTGGGCCGCAGAATGGCCGCAGAGTGAAGCAGAAACCTAGGCGAGTTTGGGTGATATTGTGCGGTCTACTATGCGACGCAAAGCCGTTTCGCAGGCCGCACATCGATCGCGAAGCAAGCATGAAAATATTTCGGAGGCAGAAACTACGGCGCATTATGCAACCGCATAGCAGGTCTGTGGACCGCATAATGGCCGCAGAGTGGGATAGAATTGCCCAGTTTCGGAGGGACCTTTCGCGGCCAATTTTGCAGACCGCAGAAGCATTATGCGGTCAGGTACGCGACCGCAGATTGTGTTCCGGAGCTTCATTTTTCTGGTTTTATAACCCGACCCTATTCCATTATACAGAGGCTATGGACAACTTCTTATGTAAAAACCTAGTATTTTGAGAGTGAGAGAGTGCTCTAGATTAGGAGAGGGTTCCTCAACAATTTGTTCTTCAATTCTTGCTCAAATTCTGGAAGATTAACAAGGGAAACTCACTAGGTCTTCATCCTAGAGGTAAGATTCTACACCCTAACTCTAAATTTCGAAATTTAACTAAAAATAGGTAATTACTAAGAAAATTCTTGGATGCGGAAGTTGTTCATTTTGCATGCATGTGTTATCAAGGGGTGTAGAAGATTGTTGAGCTAAAAATGGTAGATAATGGGTGGTGGGATGATGTAATCCACCATTAGAGGACCTTGTAACCTTAATACACGCATAGTGTTTCCTAAGTTTTGGTTCTATTTGTTATGTTTCTAAAATAGATCGAAGTTGCTAAGAATTCCGGGACATTTTAGAGTTTAAGGAAGCTCCGGTGAGGTATGTTGGCTAAACTCTTCTCGTAATATTGAACTCCACTATATCCTTGTAAGTTCCCGTGATGCTCATTATAAATTGATTAATTCGAACAAGTCATGTGTCAAAATAAATATGCATTCAATATGTACTCCAAAGACTCTTGTTATGTTGAGTTATCTCTAGAGAATGTGGTTTAAGTGTGGGATGTGTGACATTGTGTTATAATTTAAAAACATGTTTCTAATGAAAGTTATCATGTCAAATTGTGTAGAAAATCACATGCGCCTAAGACCCTAAATTGCTCAAATAGGTGTCTAAAGTCTTGCTTTGAGAGGCCTTGCTGTCGATTATCCACAATAATATTTGGAAGTGGAAGGAGAGAGAGCATGAAATGTGATGTGCGGCCTCGTGCCAAGAATTGTATCATTATGGCCTGTGGTGCCGATGAGGTGAACGACATGTAAAAGAATATGAAATTTGGTAAATCCTTTTATTAATAAATGCTTTTGGAGTACCGTTTAGTCACCGAGGAAGGGTAGGTCAAATAACCTAACCCCAAAACTACACGTGCCGGTGTAGGAATGATTGAGGGGTAAATCCCTGCGATAATATGATGAGATAGTTCCCCCTTATATGGGATGATAATGATGTGTTGAGATGTTTCCCCTTGAATGGGATGAGATTGTCGCTAGCAAGATGTGATGTCGACCCATACAGCATTATTGTAAGACACCTTAGCCGACCGGGAATAGAACAGACGCCATGCCGTGCACATGGTGGTATTGTGAGTGGATGTCTCAGGTGAGACGGCTTAGCCGATCAGGCAGAGATCGGATTCCGTGCTAAAACACGGTGGTATATCGATGCTAAAGGTCTCCCAACTTAAAATGTTGAACTGGCTTAAAATTACCTTTCCCCTAATATGACATTTTGTTACTATTTGAGTTTCGATTGATTCTATGTTTCCTTCTCTAATTACTGTTGCTCGTTCTATTGAGAGGGTGTATAGTTTTACTTACTAGTACTATTCCATAAGTACTAACGCCCCTTTTGCCAGGGGCTCTGCATCTTCAATGGGTGCAGGTGGTTCATCAGCGGGAAACTTTGGTCCTCGTTAGCCGTTACTCCTTATTCAAAAGGTTTTGGTGAGCCCTAGTCTATTCCGGGCCTGATGTCATTTGATGTTATACTTTGTATTTTGAGGTATAGCCGGGGACTTGTTGCCGGCATTTCCAGATTACTCTTCTATTGTACTTAGAGGCTCCATAGACAGGTAGCGGGTGGTATTTGAGGTGGGGAATCGAACTAGAAATGTTGGTATTTGGAAAACATGTTTATATCTATAAACTTGTAATATTTTGGAAACTATGAAGGAAGGTTCTAATGAATATGGAATGGGAGATGTTAATAAAATATTTTCAATGTTTGATTAATGGAGTTCATCTCCTCTTTATTCATGGATGAGTTTGGGTAGAAGGAAATCTAACAGGCTTGCTCGGCCGGGTTAACTCGGTTGAGCGCCGGTCGCGCTCCTCGATTTCGAGGCGTGACAAACTTGGTAGCAGAGCCTAAGGTTTTAAAAGTGTCCTAGGCTGTCTCGGAGCTGTGTCTAGTAGAGTCCTTTTTATCAGTGAGTTGTCGACCATATCAATAATTGGGAGGCTATTTGGGAATTTAGGAATAATACCCTTTTTTGATGATCTAGATTGCGCGATAACTCGTGCTTTACTCTAACTTACAGAACATGGTGCCTAGAAAGAAGGCAAGAACTGGCCAAGAAGCCACTGTCCCCCTAGTAGTGGCAGTTGATTTGGTATTTGATGATGTGGGCGAGCGCCCGAGGGGTGAGGATATTCCCCTAATTACTACCCCGCCTGAATCTACTATTCCTACTCAGGCTACACCAGTTCCTACATCTACTGAGGGTGCAACGATTCCTCCAACTGATATTCCAGTTCCACCTCCAGCCCCAGCTTTTGATCCCGGTGTGTCCGATGGGGATCTTAGGGGAGCCATACAGATGTTGGCTCAAATAGTGGCTTCCCAAGCCCCTAGATTAGATATTGCACCCACTCTTTCTAGTCAACCAATCCCAGAGATCAGATGTTGCACCCACTCCTTCCCAAACCCTCCGAGTTATGCATGCTACTGAGACGGAGGAAGCAGAGTTGGCCTCCTACCGCCTGAAAGGGGTGGCCTATTCATGGTTTGAGATGTGGGAGGACTCCCGTGAGGAGGGGAGCTTTTTGGCGAGAAGGAGTGAGTTTGCCGATGCCTTCATTGATCATTTCTTGCCTGCCGAGACTAAGGCAGCCCGTGCCACCGAGTTTGAGAACCTAAAACAAGGTAGCATGAGTGTGTGGGAGTATCATATGAGATTCACGCGCCTGTCCAAATATGCCATCTACATGTTGCCTACTATGGAGGCTAGAGTGCGCCGGTTTATGCAGGGCCTTAGCCCCTTGGTTATTAATGAGGCCACTACAGCTGCCTTAAATTTTGATCTGAACTATGGTAAGATGGTGGCATTTGCTCAAGCCACTGAGACTCGCAAGCTGAAGAATAGAATGGAAAGAGAGAGTAGCAACAAGGCCCGGTTAGTGCGCAACTTCAGCGGTACTTCTAGTGGTGGTAGGACAGCTTTGGGGGGAGGGTCATCAGGGCCTTCCCGGTCTTTTGCTCGATCGTCAGTCAGTGATCCGCCATCGGGGCCTAGTCAGCAGCAGGGGACATTTTAGGCCCAGTTAGGGGCAACAAGGGACCCCATCAGCAGGGTCGATCCGATGGGAGATTTCAACAGCAGCGGAGGCCCCAATGCCCTAGGTGCGAGAAGATGCACTTTGGGACCTGCTACAAGGAGCAGCCCATATGCTACGGGTGTGGAATGACGGGTCACCTTCAGAGGGATTGCTGTTCATCTCACCAAAGCATGGGCAGGGATAAAACACAGCCAACCAGTTCTGCAGCAACTACATCCGCAGCACCTCCTCCAACTCGGGGCACCCTAGCACCCGCAGACGTAGCGCAGGTAGGGGTGGTGCACAGAGTTCGGGAGGACACAGTCGTTTCTATACTATGAGGGGTCGCTAGAGTTCAGAGGCTTCTCCAGATGTTCTCACAGGTATATTGACTGTTCAATCTCATGATGTGTATGCTCTTATTGATCCTGGTTCCACCTTGTCCTATGCCACTCCCTATGTTGCTATGGAATTTGGGATAGAATAGCTCTATGACCCATTCTCTGTATCTACTTCGGTTGGTGAGTCTATTCTGGTCGTGTGGGTTTTTAGGGATTGTGTTGTCACGGTGCGTGGTCGAGACACCATAGCCGATCTCATTGAATTGGGGATGGTTGATTTTGATGTAATAATGGAGATGGATTGGCTTTATTCATGTTTTTCCAAGCTTGATTGTCCAACCAGAATCGTTAGGTTTGAATTTCCAAATGAGCCAGAGATTGAATGGAAGGGGGAGGAGGTGGTGCCGAAGGGTAGGTTTATTTCATGTCTTAAGGCCACGAAAATTATTAACAAGGGGTGTATTTACTATTGGGTCTGGATTACAGACAGCGATGCTGAGGCACGTACATTTGAGTCTGTGCCTGTTGTGAATGAATTTTCGGAGGTCTTTCCGGATAAGCTCCCTGGGATCCTGCCAGAGGGGGAGATTGATTTTGGGATTGATGTGATGCCAGGCACGCAACCTATATTTGTTCCACCCTATAGAATGGCAGTGGAAGAATTGAAGGAGCTAAAGGAACAATTGAAAGATTTGTTAGAGAAGGGTTTCATCCGCTCGAGTGTGTCGCCTTGGGGCGCACCAGTTCTATTGGTAAGAAAGAAGGATGGGTCGCTAAGAATATGTATTGACTATCGGTAGCTCAACAAAGTTACAATCAAGAATAAGTACCCACTGCCAATGATAGATGATTTGTTTGACCAATTGCAGGGTGCTAAGTACTTCTACAAGATCGATTTAAGATCTGAGTATCACCAATTGAAGATCAAGGAGTAAGATATTCTGAAAACAGCTTTCAGGACCCGGTATGGGCACTTTAAATTTCTGTTAATGTCTTTTAGGTAACAAATGTCCCCACAACTTTCATGGATCTTATGAATCGAGTCTTCAAACCTTTCTTTGACTCCTTCGTGATTGTGTTTATTGCCGATATCCTTGTTTATTTGCGGAGTCGGGAGGGCCATGCCGATCATTTCATGCAGTTTTGAAGACTTTGTATTTGCACCAGTTATATGCAATGTTTTCGAAATGTGAGTTTGGGCTCGAATCTGTTACGTTCTTGGGTCGTGTTGTCTCTAGAGAAGGAATTGAGGTTGATCCCCAAAAAATTTCAGCCATGAAGAATTGGCCTACACCTATTACTCCAACAGAGATTCGCAGTTTCTTGGGCTTAGCTGGATATTACAGAAAGTTTGTGGAGGGGTTCTCTACACTTGCCTCCGTTGGCTAAATTGACGTAGAAGGCGGTTAAGTTCCAATTGTCAAATGCTTGTGAAAGGAGCTTCCAAGAGTTGAAATCAAGATTAACTACGGCAGCGGTGTTGACTCTACCAGAGGGTACGGATGGATTCGTGGTATATCACGATGCTTCAAGGATCGGACTTGGGTGTGTATTAATGCAAAATGGAAGGGTGATAGCGTATGCTTCTAGGCAACTCAAGAATCATGAAAAGAACTATCCAACACATGACTTAGAGCTTGCGGCGGTTGTATTTGCATTGAAGATTTGGCGTCATTATTTGTATGGGGTCCATGTGGATATATTCACAGACTATAAGAGCCTTCAATATATTTTCAAACGGAAAGAATTGAATCTGAGGCAGAGAAGATGGCTTGAGTAGCTCAAGGATTATGACATTGACATCCTATATCATCTGGGGAAGGCTAATGTTGTAGCGGATGCTCTTAGCCAAAATCTATGGGCAGTTTGGCTCACTTGGAGGCACACCAAAGGCCATTGGCCAAGGATGTTCATCGATTGGCTAGTTTGGGAGTTCACCTTGCAGACTTAAGTGAAGGAGGGGTGATTGTCCAAAATAGGGCTAAATCGTCGCTTCTAGTGGAAGTCAAGGAGAAGCAATTCAACGATCCATTGCTGGTACAATTGAAGAAGGGGATTCAAAAACATAAGACCATGGCCTTTTCTCTTGGTGTGGATGATGGTACACTAAGGTACCAAGGGCGAAAATGTATTCCAAATGTGGATGATCTCCGGGAAAGAATCATGACCAAGGCTCACACTGCTAGGTATTCTGTGCACCCGGGCTCTACAAAGATTTATCATGATCTTAGGGAAGTCCATTGGTGGAACGATATGAAGAGGAATATAGTGGACTTCATATGTACTGTTACGCGACGCCTTCCTAAGATGCTTTGGAAGGGTAGCGTAAGGCTAGGCAATCGATGTCAGTACGATTGCCGTCCGCCAACTGAGGTCCCCTCCGCACGCTAGACTAGATTGTCAGTGCCGTGCGGGGAAACCAATTCGTAGGCAACAAGAGAAATGAGAGCAGCGGAAGCTTTGGTTGGATTTTTGATGATGATTGTATTGATGATGAAAAAGCTATTACAAAGCTAATGCGGTGTCGAGGGGGCGAAGACACCAGTACAGAGAATTGAATGCTTGCTGAAAATGTTTGAATGCTGATACCCCCCTAATAATGCTTAAAAAATAAAAACCCAAATTACATGAGTAGACCTAATGCGAGCTCTAGGAGCACAATGAATATAAAACAGTAAACCTATTCTATATTTACAATGAAAGGAACTTAATCTTCTATGATGTAGAAATACTAAGTCCAATGGCAGCAATCTTGTCTTGACGGTCAGGGTCCGCGCGCGCGTTGCTGTCTGCGCGCGTGGCACTATTGATGATGGCCCGCGGCAGGGCGCTGGCACTTGTGCTTGGATCATGATGGATGCGCGCGGCCTTGGCTGTGCGCGCGGCATCTCTTGGCTGTGCGGCATTGTCTGCGCGCGCAGCATGGTTGACA
Source organism: Nicotiana obtusifolia (assembly GCA_002018475.1). Lineage (NCBI taxonomy): Eukaryota > Viridiplantae > Streptophyta > Magnoliopsida > Solanales > Solanaceae > Nicotiana > Nicotiana obtusifolia. The sequence goes on along the minus strand of MCJB01048403.1, from coordinate 16,317 downwards.
CTCGCAAGCCGCTGGGCGCCGGCAAGGAGTGTTGGTGGGGCGACAGAGGCACTTGCGCACTTGTCACTTGGCGCGGCCAAGACCACGGGGCCGTCCGTGGCGCTAGGCTTTGAGAGGCTTAGGACGCCACGGGGCGCGTCCAAGGGGTCATGGGGCGAGGCTGGAAAGCCGCCCATGACAGTACTCATGACTTTAATTATTAGTTGTAGTGAATACAAGACTACAAGATTTGGACCTGGTTTCATTCTGCCTGATAAATCCAAAACCAAAACCAAAACCAAAACCATGAATACCTTGCCCAACTCCTACAACAGTGTTTTTTCCTTTTGAGAATGATTTGCAGTGATTCATTAAGTTAAAGAGTTCCTTTTAAATGTAACTGGCAACTTGCCTTAATTTTAAGGCGGCTAATTGCACTTATTATGAATAGTTTCTAATAATAATTTTTCAGACGACGTGTAATATAAAAATACTTCTTTTATATTGTTTTTGTGTATATAAATTACACTCTTCTAAATTCTGACAGTTACCAAGTTAAAATAGTAGACCTGCTTTTTCTTGAATATATATGCTACTTTATCATACTGTATTATAAGCGGGAACCTTCAAAGTTGAGGTCGAATTACCAAATTACCAATTAGAAGCTGAGTGACCATTTTGTCCTTCACCCCAAAAAATCTTCTATTAAATGAATAATTCCAACTGCATTTTTTAAAATTATTATTTACAAATTAAAGTTTTCGCTTCATCTTCTATATAACTCTTGTAACTTATTCCTAGTTACACCTAAGCAAATTACTGTAGGATAATTCTATTAATAAATATATAAGGGAAGCCTAAAGAACACAACGAAGAGACAACTATATAAAGGCAATGAAATGATTTCCATTTCCCTCAAAGACGGTGTTGGAGTCTTTGATCTTACTACTTTATTGTTTTCTTTCCTTTCTGTTCGAATGTACAAAAATTGTAGGAAATAGAATTTGAGAGTTGGATAAGTATAGAGATATGATGGATGCTAGAATTAGAATAGTTTCAACTTTCACTTCCTTCAAACTTCACGGACGATGAAAATCACATGGGACGCTAGCAGAGTTCGCGAGATATATGGGAGTTTGGTTTCTCCAAAAGGCTGGTTTTAGGATTGACATTGCTTGATTCAATCATTTTAGTGTTTTATCATTACAATCTTTTAAGATGAAAAGACAATCTATACTATTCGATAAACAATATTTACGGCTAATGAAAGTGTGTTATTTGTGTATTTAGAGGGCGTATCGAGTTATATCTTGGCCGCTTTAACTTTTCGTTTAGATGTTTTTACAATGTTGCCCCTTGTCCTTTCTATTAAAGTTCAGATCTTTATTTTTTATGAGTTATATCTTGACTGCGGATATTACAAAAAGCATTGACGTTTCTCTACCCGTCGATAGATGATTGATCTTGAAAGAAATTAAAAGTAATTGAAATTATTGCTAAAGTGCTTATGAAAATTTTAACCGACAAGTTTCAAAAGCCTCCATAGCAGGGAGAACTGAACCTTCCTTTCCTTTTTCTCATGTAGTGTTTACAAACAAATTACAGGTGATTAAGATTACTTCCAATTACGTACTCAAGAACAAAAATTAAGAAGTTAAAAATATGTCAAATGATATACAATAATTAACTTGTATGCTACAAAATTTATTTTATAACTCAACCACTTTAGAATATAAATGCAGTTTAGGTAATAATTTTTTTTCACTCAACACTTTGTTGAGTACTGTAGGTCCCAGCTATTTATGCACTAAGTGTAGTTAGTTGTAACTTCTTAGAGTTAGTTAATTGTATAAATAGAATAGCTGACTAGTTTTTGTTCTGCTATTCATTTTCGTTTTTGAAGGTTAATAACAGAATGAGCTTCATTTCAGCTTTCTTCTCATTCTCGCACCTTCTAAAACTTACAGTTGTTCCATAGTCAGAGCTTCTCAACATGGTATCAGAGCTCGGTGCTCAATTCTCTGAAGCTCAGCTGTGATAGAAATGGATTAATTGAATAGCATTGGTAGCTTCTCAATTTCATCGATCGGTCGAGCTATTTCTTCAACACAGAAGGGTTCTCACTCATTCTAGGGTTTGGGAATTCTCAATTTTCTGGTTGGATCACGGGCAGATCGAGACTAATTTCGTGAGAAATTAACAAAATGAAAGTTTATCTCTCAGTAGCAATTTTTGCTGCGACAATGGCGATCAATGAAAAAACTGGTGACTCTCCATTTGCAGCTTCAATGTCTATGCCAACTACAGAGCTAGTTGATCACAATTATCCTCTCTACATTCATCCTTCTGATACCCAAGGTTCTGTACTCATTTCTATTCAACTTCAAGGTTTAGAAAATTATTCGATTTGGAGTAGATCTATGAAAATTGTTTTGCATGATAAAAACAAATTAAGCTTTGTCCTAGGCACTCGTAGAAAGACTAGATATGATGCTAGTTTACATGAATTGTGGGATAGATGCAATGTTATTGTGCTTGCTTGGATAATGAACACAGTTTCACCAAGTTTGATCAGTTATGTGATCTATGCCTCCGATGCACACACTGTGTGGGAGGATCTTAAGGAGAGATTTGATAAGGATAATACATCTAGGGCCTGTTATTTGCACAAAGAAATTTCCACATTGACTTAAGGCTTATCCTCTGTCTCAGTGTACTATACTAAACTGAGAGAACTCTGGGATGAGTATGAATCACTAACTCCACCACCTTCTTGTGGCTGTGCTGAATCAAGAAAACATGTAGAACACTACCAGATACAGAAGTTATATCAGTTCCTCACTGGTTTAAATGAATCCTATAAGAATGCAAAGAATCAAGTTCTTATGACTCAACCCTTACCAAATCTGAATCGGGCCTATGCTACGATAGTAATGTGGAAAAGTCTGAGGATTAGTGGAAAAGATGTATATACTAAAAGTAATGAAGCAGCAATGATGAGTAATAAGGTGTATACTGGAGGTTACAATGGTGGAGGACAGTCTAATATCAGTTTAAATAGCTCAAATGGAAGTTACAAACCTAGGAATTCAGCTGGTAAAACTGCAGTCTGGTATGATTATTGCAAATACAAAGGTCATACCATAGAAAATTGCTTCAAGCTTCATGGTTATCCATCTGATTTTAAGAACAAGAGAAGAGGGGGAGCTCCACATGCTCAAGCCGACAGTGCTGTCAATTCTGGTATTAGCTTCAGAGCCACAAGGACAGGGACATCAGGTGACAACTATTCCAGCTCACTTTTTTACTTAGGAACATTATCAGCAAATTCTGCATCTGTTTAACAAGGACAAGGAGGTTGAATCTGTAGCCAATGTTGTTGCTGCAGGGCCAACAGGTATTGTACATGCATTCATGACCAATTTAGTGCATAGTAACTGGATAGTAGACAGAGGTGCTAAAAACCGTATGGTTCATAGTTTGAATCTGCTAGAGACATATGATGAAATACCAGAGAATGCTAGGAATAAGGTTTATTTACCAACTGGAGAACATGTGTCTATCACTCATTATATGTTCTTTCTTCAAGGATAAGAAAGTTTAGAACATTCTTCACATCCCAGAGTTTAAGTACAATCTCCTCTCAGTGTCTAAACTCACAAAGGAATTGAGATGTCTTGCAACATTATACCCTGAATTCTATGTCTTTCAGGAACTCTCAAGTGGGAAGGTATTGGGGATTGGTAAAGAAGAGCTTGGTTTGTATATCCTCAAGGCAGATGAGAGACAAGTGTTCAGTCAGCAACCTCCTTCTCAACTAGTGTCTCTTTCTACTTCAACTGTAAATACCATGTCAGGTGACATCAATAAAGGTAGTAACCTAGTAGATAATAAGTCATATGTTATATCCTCCTTGTGGCATCAGAGGTTAGGTCATTCCCTTTTGAAGGTTTTGAGATCTGTGAATGTTTTACATAACATGCATTTTAGACAGCATCACTGTATTGTGTGTCCTACAGCTAAGCAATCAAGACTACCCTTTCCTATTAGCTCATCTTACTCTAAATCTGCATTTGATATTGTGCATGGTGATGTTTGGGGGCCCTATAGAGTGCCTACTCATGATGGGAAAAGGTATTTCCTAACTCTGGTAGATGATTATTCAAAATATACTTGGCTTTTCTTACTGCACTCTAAGTCAGATACTGTTGAAGTGTTGAAAAACTTTGTAGCACTAGTATCCACACAATTTGATAGTAAGCTCAAATGCTTAAGAACAAACAATGGAAAAGAATTTCTCAATGATCAACTACAGACCTTACTGAAAAATAGGGCATTGTACATCAGACCTCTTGCATATATACCCCTTAACAGAATGGGGTTGTTGAGAGAAAACATAGGTCCATCTTGGATATGGCCAGAGCTCTCAGATTTCAAGCTCACTTGCCTCTCAAATTCTGGGGAGAGTGTGTCTCTACTCAGTATATCTCCTGAATAGATTGCCTACTATTATGCTACAAGACAAATCCCCTTTTGAGAAGCTCTTCCAAAGGAATCCTTCTCTGTAACATGTAAGGGTATTTGAAAGTCTTTGTTATGCTACCCAGGTGAAGAAATGTGATAAATTCTGCCCCAGAGCAATCCCTATTGTGCATATGGGCTATTCATCCTCCCATAAGGGTTATATTCTCTATGACTTGTGCTGTAAAAGGTTTTCTGTCAGCAGGGACACTGTTTTCAAAGAAGAAGTGTTCCCATTCAAACATACTCTTCAGGTGCATCTCCTTTATTCCTGGTACTGGAGTTTGTGGAACAGCAACTCAATCAGTTGTTATTCCTCCTGCTGCTTCCTCACCAGCAGTATCTCCAAGTCTCAACAATACTGATGTTGTTGACACCAATTCAGCTCCTTACCCTCCTAGCCACTCTCATCTTTCCTCACCTGTATCTCCTACTGCATTAGTCTGTGAACCATCTGCCCCTCCTGTGCCACTCAGGAAGTCTTCTAAACTTACTAAACCACCTGTGTGTCTAGCTGACTATGTGGTTCCACCAAAGAAGTAAGTTTGTCCTTAACCTATAACCAATCATGTGGCATATGATCACCTGTCTCCTAGCTACAGATCTTTTTTGGTTGCATTCTCAGCCATTGTGGAACCTAGGTCCTTTGCAGAAGCCAGTCAAGACCCTAAGTGGGTTGAGGCTATGAAGGCTGAGAACACTGCTCTTGAAGAAAATAACACTTGGTCCATTATTTCCCTGCCTCCTGGGAAGGTTCCTATAGACTGTAAGTGGGTATTTAAGGTCAAATACAAATCATATGGTGAAGCAGAAAGGTACAAAGCCGGATTGGTGGCTAAAAGCTATAGTCAACAGGAAGGTTTGGATCATACGGAAACCTTTTCTCCAGTAGCTACAATGGTCAGTGTCAGAGCTATAGTTGCCTTAGTTGCTGCTTCTGGTTGGTATGTGTTTCAGATGGATGTTCATAATGCTTTTCTTCAAAGAGATCTTCTAGAGGAAGTGTACATGCATATTCCTGATGCCTTTTCAAGCCAGGGAGAGTGTCAATAGGTATGCAAACTCCATAAGTCACTGTATGGATTGAAACAGACTCCTAGACAATGGAATCTGAAATTAACTGAAGCTTTGGTGGATATGGGCTTTGTTCAATCTCACTATGATTACTCTTTTTGTACACAGAAAGTAGCCTCAAAACTAGTTGTTATTCTAGTCTATGTGGATGATCTCCTAGTAACTGGAAGCAGTCTACCACTGATCAAACAAGTCAGGAAAAGGTTGCAAGAGAGATTTAAGATGAAATACCCTGGTGAACTCAAATATTTTCTTGGTATTGAGTTCTCTAGGTCTTAGTAAGGCATAGTAATGTATCAATGCTCTTTAACTAGTGTCAGAGCTTGGCCTAGCAGGTGGAAAGCCAGCACCTACACCTCTAGAATTCAATCATAAGCTCGCATCCATTGAATTTGACAAGGAGATACCAAATGATAATACTACAGTGGATAAGGAACTTGAAGAAAAAGGAAACTATCAGAGGCTAGTTGGCAGACTTCTGTACTTAACCTTGACAAGGCCTGAATTGCCTTTGTGGTTCAAGTACTCAGCCAATACATGCATGCACCTAAGCTATCCCACATGGAAGCTGCCTTAAGAGTAGCAAGGTATATCAAGACTACACTTGGCCTTGGGCTATTCATGCCTACCAAGGCATGCAAGCAGTTAGTTGCATATTGTGACTCTGATTGGGGTGCTTATGTGGAGATCAGGAGGTCAGTGACGGGTTATGCAGTGAAATTTATTGAAGCATTGATATCTTGAAAGTCCAAAAAACAAGGAACTGTATCTAAAAGCTCTATTGAAGCTGAATTTCGAAGTATGGCTTCTACTGTAGCAGAGGTGGTGTGGCTAACAAGACTCTTCAAGGAATTGTGACTGATCTAGAGCAGCCTATACAGCTTCATTGTGATAGTAAAGCTGCTATACAAATTGATGCTCATCCTATCTTTCATCAAAGAACCAAACACATTGATATTGATTGCCATTTTGTGAGAGAAAAGATTGTAGAGGCTTAATTCAAACACGACACATCAGAACAACAGAGCAACTGGCAGACTTGTTAACTAAGGGTCTGTGCAAGCCACAACATGAGTACCTAGTAGGCAAGCTGGGCATGAAAGATGTATTTCATCCCTCAGCTTGAGGGGGAGTGTTGAGTATTGTGGGTCCTAGCTATTTATGCACTAAGTTTAGTTAGTTGTAACCTCTTAGAGTTAGTTAATTGTATAAATAGAATAGTTGACTAGTTTTTGTACTGCTGTGCATTTTCGTCGTTGAAGGTTAATAATAGAATGTGCTTCATTTCAGTTTTCCTCTCATTCTCGCACCTTCTAGAACTTACAGTTGTTCCATAGTCAGAGCTTCTCAACACATTTGCTACACATTAAATATGATAGATGCTAGGTATACACGTGCAAAGTACGTGTCCGAAATCTAATATATATATATATATAGCGACTCTCTGCCGCTAAAAGGTGTCCTGAGGAACACATACTCGTCCCCGGCACCCATTGAGTTGAAGGCCAAAAACTAAATGATTCTTTTAGAGCATTTATGAATATAAATTATTACGACTTTAGTTGTTCTGTTTAAACTTTGAAGACATTTACGAATATAGGCTACATATTAAAGTTGGTGGAAGAGACAAATTATTTGCATGGGAACACAATCATCGTAATCCTATTATTTTATGTGGTGGCGAAGTCAGAAAGTTTGCTAAGTGTATTTAAAATCTAATATATATAAATACAAAAAAGGTAATAATTAAAATGTATACAGTACTATAACTTCCCGGTGAAAGATACTCTTCTGACAATCCTTGAGCTCTCCGCTACCGCTTTAGCCTTTAAGGACGTACCAGAAACACCAATGGGCTGTGTTTCATGTCCGTTTAGTTCCATTTGAACATGCATTACGCCTCCTACTATATATCCACTTGAACTTCTACCAGATCCACGGTTACTTTTCTTTTTCCTTCGTCACTTAATATTGTTACTTTTCCATATGGTTTCCCAGGAACCTTTTTCAATACTGTCCGAATCTCTAGCTCTCTAATCAAAATGACGCATAAGTTAAACGACTTTTGGCATGCATAAAATGAGTTCTCACTCTGCCTTGCGTCTCCTCCTTCGTTTTTCTACTTTTCTCATGTTTTCTTTTCGTATAATGTTTGCCTGGGAAGGCACTATTACATTGGTGACAGTACCATTTGATTTAATTGTCGGACAAAAATGGGAAGGTTAATTGAGATTTGCGAGTTGAAAGTTGAAGGACATGCTATTTTCTTAGGATAACCAAGTAATAACATATACTCCATACAACATCAATATTGGTCCTGCGGTCAGTTGTCGCTGTTTCTTTTCTGTTTTGCCTCTTCTTGACAATGAAATCTGCATGCATGCCTAAGATTTTTCCAGCCTTTTTCTAACAGAGCTAATTACATAAAGATTTAAGTTATATATACGGATATTATCAATGAATTTTAACTTATAATTGCAAGTTAATTACTTCCTCGGTCCACTTTAAGTGATTTTTTTATCTTTTTTTTGTGGTTCATAATATTTGATTTTTTCAAATATCAAAAAAGAATTAACTTCTTTTTTTCCAAAATTGTCCTTGGATAAAGAGTCTAGGAGTATTTGTTGTATTTCCAATGAACAAATTAAGATTAGTATGGTCAATTATATTATATTTACCATATCAATTAATGTTTATCATTAACCTATAATTATCTAATAGTAAGTAATTTAATAGTGTAAATATTTATCACACCGTCTGTACATTGCACTTACCATCATTATTTAATCTTGAAAAAGAGTTGATTTAATTTTAGCCCAGAGCCACAATGTCGTAGAATAGTTACCTAAAAGTTACATTTTTATACTCCTTATAGCAATTCATAATATCAGCATACCGTAACAACGTCGTACACTATTAAATATAGTACTACTAGTTAATTATAGGGCGTTCTTTCGAGGTAATTAAGATGGTCTTTTAACAATTCCAATTTAATTCATATCAAACATATACAGAATATTTCATCAGAATCCATCAAAGACCCAATGAATAAGTAACACTTTATTTATTACTTTTATGAAATGAAGGGAACGAAGAAACACCTAATAGATAACTCTTCCTCTTTTGGTGGGGCTAACACGCACAACTAAATATTAATCGGACAAGTAAATTTGGGACGCACACAGTAAAAGAGTACAAAGTTCATCATTTAACTTCATGAGTCATACAATAGCTT
>MCJB01048402.1:65531-103693 GCA_002018475.1 Nicotiana obtusifolia | reverse complement strand
GGGGGCACAGACCCCTACCGCTCAAGCTCCAGGGCATGCAACTGCCATATTCTAGACCTCGAGCGCACTACCCGTGGGCAGAGCTTAGCCAGTTGGTGCAGCTATACCTAAGCCCAGACCAGCTACGACCGGCGATCCGCAGAAGCTATTGGATAGATGGACCAGGCTACATCCTCCTGTCTTTGGAGGTGAGCAACTGAGGATCCCCAAGACTTTATTGATCATTGCAGGGAAAGACTACACAACATGAGGATATTGGAGTCCTACGGGATGGACTTTACCACCTTTCAGCTAGAGGGCAGGGCCCGAAGATGTGACAGTCCTATCTTCTTGGCAGGCCATCGGGTTCTCCTCCCTTGACTTGGGACCAGTTCACACGCCTCTTTCTGGATAGATATATTCCACCCTCTTAGAGGAAGAGCTGCGATTTCAGTTTGAGCAGCTTCAGCAGGGTCAGATGTCGGTGACCGACTATGAGACGAGATTCTCTAAGTCGTCTTGCCATGCACTTATAATACTTCCCATCGATGCAGAGAGAGTGCGGAGGTTTGTTGCGGGCTTGCACTCCGGTATCCAGGCCACTATGGCCTGAGAGGTTGAGATAGGGACTTCTTATGAGTTGGCTGTGGAGATAGCTCGGAGGATCAATGGTGTTCGTCAGCGAAGCTGAGAGCAGACGTCGAGGGACAAATAGTTTCGATATTCTGGAGGGTTTAGTGGTGCTCCGTTTGGGGGCAGAGGTCATTTTGTGAGGGGTCAGTCTAGCAGGCCCACATATCCTGCACCGCCGCCTCCTCGGGGTGCTCTAGTGTAGCCCTATTTTAGCGCTATTGCAGAGAGCTCCTACCGCCCGCCAGCTATTCAGGGTTTCTCCAGTTGGTATTCAGGCCATCAGGGTCAGACTTCATGTCAGCAATCCACTGTTCAGAGGGGTTGTTTCGAGTGCGGGGATCCTGGCCACACGAAAAGATTTTGTCCCAGATTTTGGGGCAAGGTAGTACAACAGGGTCATCAGCCTATGATTACAACACCAACTGCCGCACCAGCCGTACGGATGCCCAGAGGTGGGAGGGCAAGTGAGTAGGGGCCATCCTAGAGGTGGAGGCCAGTCAGGTAATGCTCCAGCTAGGTTCTATGCTTTTCCAACCAGACCAGATGCAGTTGCCTCAAATGCCGTGATCACAAGTATTATATATGTTTGCAGTAGGGATGCTTTGATACTATTTGATCCAGGATCTACATATTCATATGTTTCATCTTTGTTTGCTCATTTTCTTCGTGTTCCTCGTGAGTCCTTGGGTGCTCTTGTATATGTGTCCACACTAGTGGGCGATTTTGTTGTTGTGGATCAGATCTATCAGTCCTGTATCGTGACTTCTGTGGTTATGAGACTAAAGCAGATCTTCTGTTGCTTGATATGACCGACTTTGAGGTCATCTTGGGCATGGACCAGTTGTTTCCATATCACGCCGTTCTTGATTGCCATGCCAAGACTTTTACCTTGGCGATGCCAGAGTTGCCTAGATTAGAGTGGAAGGGTTCGTCTGTCAGCGCATCTAGTCGGGTTATCTCTTTTATGAAGGCTCGACACATGGTCGAGAAGGGTTATTTGGCTTATCTAGCTTTTGTTCGGGATACTACTACAGAGAATCCGGCGATTGATTCAGTGCTCGTGGTCCGGGAGTTCTTCGATGTGTTTCCTTCTGATCTACGAGGCATGCCACCGGATCGTGATCTCGATTTCTATATTGATTTGGCTCCAGGTATCTAGCCTATTTCTATTCCACTGTACCGCATGGCTTCGAAAGAGTTGAAGGAGTTGAAAGAACAACTTAAGGAGTTGCTAGCAAAGGGGTTTGTGAGACCGAGTGTGTCGCCTTAGGGTGCACCGCTGTTGTTCGCGAAGAAGAAAAATGGGACTATGCGGATGTGCACTAATTACCGCCAGTTGAACAAAGTTACCATTAAGAACAAGTACTCGTTGCCACGTATCGATGATTTGTTTGACCAGTTGCAGGGTGCCAAGGTGTTATCTAAGATCGACTTGAGATCGGGGTATCATCAGCTAAAGATTCGTGATTTGGATGTTCTGGAGACGGCTTTCTGGACTAGATATGGCCATTATGAGTTTCTAGTGATGAATCGGGTGATCAGGCCATATATTGACTCGTTTATCATTGTCTTCATTGATGATATATTGATCTACTCGCGTAGCGTGGAGGAGCACGAGTAGCATATGTGAGTGGTGTTTCAGACCTTGCGGGAACAGAAGCTATATGCTAAGTTCTCCAAGTGTGAGTTCTGGTTGGATTCTGTGGCAATCTTAGGGCATGTTGTGTCATGCGAAGGTATTAAGGTAGATCCCAGGAAGATTGAGCCAGTTTAGAGTTGGCCTTGTCCTACCACAGCGACCGTGATCAGGAGCTTCTTGGGGTTAGCAGGTTCTTATTGTCGGTTTATAAAGGGTTTCTCATCTATTGAAGCACCTTTGACTAGATTGAACCAGAAGGGTGTTCCGTTCTGATGGACTGATGATTGCGAGGCGAGCTTTCAGAAGCTCAAGACCGCATTGACTACAGCACCGGTGTTAGTGTTTCCTTCCGGTTCAAGGATGTATACTGAGTATTGTGACGCTTCATGCATTGTCTTGGGTTTTGTATTGATGCAGGACAAGCGAGTTATTGTATATGCTTCACGTCAGCTGAAGTCCCACGAGAAGAATTACCCCGTACACGATTTGGTGTTGGCCGCGATAGTTCATGCTCTCAAGATCTGGAGGCATTATCTTTATAGGGTGTCCTGTGAGGTTTACATCGATTATCACAGCTTGCAGCATTTGTTCAAGCATCTCAATTTGAGGCAGTGCGGGTGGCTTGAGTTACTAAAAGATTATGATATTACCATCCTTTATCATCCGGGAAAGGCGAATGTGGTTGCGGATGCCTTGAGCAGAAAGACTGAGAGTATGGGTAGTTTGCCATTCATTTCAGTAGAGGAGAGGCCATTAGCTTTGTACATACAGTCCTTGGCTAACAAACTTGTGAGGTTGGATATCTCAGAGCCCAGCCGAGTTCTTGCATGTGTTCTAGCTCAGTCTTAATTATTCGAACAGATTAAGGCTCGTCAGTACGACGATCTGCACTTCTTGGTTCTCAGAGAGACGGTACTACAGGGTGGTGCCAAGGAGGTTGCTATCGGTAAGGATGGTGTCCTGCGACTCTAGTGTCATCTATGTGTCCCTAATGTTGATGGGTTGAGGTAGAAAATTCTAGAGAAGGCGCATAGTTCTTGGTATTCTATTCATCTAGGTGCTACGAAGATGTATCGCGACCTGAGGCAGCGTTATTGGTGGCGGCGAAAGAAAAATGACATAGTTGAGTATGTAGTGAGGTGCCTAAATTGTCAGCAGGTTAAGTATGAGCATTAGAGGCCAGGTGGTTATACCTGAGTGGAAATGGGAGCGCATTACTATGGACTTCGTAGTTGGGTTGCCATGGACCTTAAGGAAGATTGATGCAGTTTGGGTCATTGTCGATAGGTTGACTAACTCGGCACACTTCATTCCGGTTGTGACCACATATTCTTCTGAGAGATTGGCCCAGATTTACATTCAGGAGATTGTTCGGTTGCATGGTGTGCCAGTTTCCATCATATCAAATAGAGGCCCTCATTTTACTTTGCATTTATGGAGGGCAGTATAGAGTGAGTTGGGGACCCGGCTAGAGCTCAGCACACCCTTTCATCCGCAGACCGACAGGCAGTCAGAGCGGATGGTTCAGATCTTAGAGGATATGCTCAGAGCATGCGTGATTGGCTTTGGAGGAAAGTTGGATCGATTCTTGCCTTTAGCCGAGTTTGTTTATGACAACAGTTATTAGTCCAGCGTTGAGATGGCTCCATTTGAGGCTCTGTATGGTCGGCGATGTCATTCGCCCATTGGATGGTTTGAGCCTGACGAGGCTAGGTTATATAGTACTGATTTGGTGAAGGATGCCTCGGAGAAGGTGAAGTTGATTCAGGAGCGACTTCGCACAACAAAGTCCAAACAGAAGAGTTACGCGGATTAGAAGGCATGTGATTTATCATTTATGGTAGGTTAAAATGTTCTCTTGAAAGTCTCATCGATGAAGGGAATCATGAGGTTCAGGAAGAAGGGCAAATTGAGCCCAAGGTTTGTAGGTCCATTTGAGGTGTTGAGGTGAGTTGGGGAGGTTGCTTACGAGCTTGCTTTGCCCCCAGTCTATCAGGAGTTCATCCGGTTTTCCACGTGTCTATGCTTCAGAAGTATCATGCCAATAGGTCGCATGTGTTAGACTACATCACGGTTCAGCTAGATGAGAGCCTGGGTTATGAGGAAGAGCCAGTTGCCATTATTGAAAGGCAGGTTTGCCAGTTGAGGTCCAAGAAGATTTCTGCGATAAAGGTTCAGTGGAGGGGTCAACCAGTCGAAGAGGCAATTTGGGAGAGCGAGGAGGACATGTGGAGGAGATATCCACACTTATTCGGCACTTCAGGTACGATTCTAGACCCGTTCGAGGACGAATGTTTGTTTAAGAGGTGGAAAATGTAACGACCGACCGGTCGTTTTGCTTTCTAGATCCCTGTTTCTCTAATTAAGACTCCCCGTATGTGCTTTTACTGTTTTATGACTTGCGAGGATGGTTGCGGGGATGGTTAGTTTGGGTTTGGTAGGGTTCGGGTTGAAATTGGAACACTTAGTTCCTTAATATTATCTTAAATTGGTTAAGTTTGACTTGAGTCAACTTTTTGAGTAAACGACCTCGAAACTGGGATTTGGTGGCTCCAATAGGTTTGTATGATGATTTTGGATTTGGGCATATGTTCGGATCGGGTTTCGGATGACCCGTGAGTGTTTCGACGCTTAAAATTGGAAGTTGGCGCATTGAAGGTTTTCAAGTTCTTTAAATTTGATTTGAAGTAGGATTTGGTGTTATCGAGGTTCGATTGGGATTTTGAGACTGTGAATAGTTTCGTATGGTGATTTGTGACTTACACGCAAAAATTTGGTGTCATTCCGAGTGGTTTAAGTATTATTTGGCGCGTTGGGAGTAAGTTAGAAGAACTTAAAGTTCATAAGTTGATTCGATTTGGTTTTAGGGTGTGATTCTTAGTTTTGATGTTTTTTTTCGTGTTTTGAGAGTTAGAGCAGGTCCGTATTATGTTTACAAACTTGTTGGTATGCTTGGATGGGGTTCCGGGGGGGGCCGGGTAGAATTCGAATCGAAAACGGATTGGAATTTTGAAATTGGGAAGTGCTGGTGCCCCAGTTCTGGTGCGTTCTCACCTGCGAGCTTTTGGTCGCAGGTGTGACTTTGCAGAAGCGGCCTATCGACCACAGAAGCGGCCTAGAGCAGGCTGTCTAGTGGTCGCAGAAGCGGAGGCCTTACCGCACCTGCAAGTTCGCAGGTGCAAGGATAATGATCGCATGTGCGGGCTAGGCCAAGGAGGCATGGATTAGCAGGTGCAGGCGACCTCCCGCAGGCGCATGTATGCAGATGCGGACCAGCTCCGCAGAAGCGAAAACATAGGCGCGCATTCATCTTTGCTAAAGCGGACTTGGCCAAGCTGGGTGAGGACCGCACTTGCGATGGATTTTTCCACAGGTGCGGCGTCGCAGGTGTGCCCCAATGTCCGCATAAGCGTACATCGCTGGGGCAGTGAGGTTCATTTAATGTTGGGACTTAGGCTTTTTGGCTCATTTTCATTCACTTGTTGAGCGATTTTAGAGCTCTTTGAAATGGGGTTTTCACCTAGCACTTTGAGGTATGTAATTTCCAAACAATATGAGTTTAATACATGCATTTTTGGGTAGATTCTTAACATATATGTTGGAGAAATCATGGGTTTAGTTGGAAAACCTAGGTTTTGATAAAAAATGGGATCTAACCACGAAAATAAGCATGGAATTGGGTGAAAATTATATATTTACATAATATTTGGCTAGTTTCGGATTGTTTGGCACCAAGTTGAACGTTTAGAGAGGATTTGTGGACTGGAAGCGAATTTGAGAACGAGGTAAGTATCTTGCGTAACCTCCTAAGAGGGAACTCATCCCCTTAGGTGTATCTTGTTGTGTATTACTGGTGTGGGAGCTATGTACGCGTTTGGTGATGAGAGTTCGTGCATAGCTATATTCCATGGGATGTCGGGGTAGTCCCAGATGCACATCTTGCTTTAATTGTACTATTGTGTTTATTATGCATATTAATTATATTGAATCGAGCTGAGACTAGGGAATATAAAGTTGTAAATTTTCAAATTAGATTTCTTATTTTTGAGAAGAATTGAGGAATACATAATAACTTTGAGAAATCCATGTCCTCTCGCATCGCAAGTATTTCCGCGAGCAAGGTAAATTTCTCTACTCTCATGGGAGCGGGTCGTTCGCCTCGGCAGTATAATAGATGCAGCTATGGTTCGTGCCGTTCGACCCTCGACAGTGCACATAGTATTTTGGATCGGGCCGTACGACCTCCGCATAAATCGTGTGTGATAATACTCGGAGTCCGATTACACTTGATATTATTTTATGGCTTGAGAGGTTATAATTTATTTGGTGACCGAAATTAATTTGGAACTAGTAAGTTTTAGTTGGAGACTTAGGAATTTACTATCGATTAAAGGATCATTTATTCACTGCTTGTTATTGTGTTATTATTGTTATTCACATATTTCATGCCTATTTAGAATTTCTGTATTTTATTTGCTGGCCCATAGGAAGTTTCGATGTCGACTCCCCGTCACTACTTCTTCGAGGTTAGACTGGATACTTATTGGGTACATGTTGCTTATGTATTCACGCTACGCTTCTGCACTAATGTGCAGGATTCAGGACAGGTGCATCTGGTGTCCATTCAGGCACGCACCCCCATTATCCTGAGGCTTAGTGGTGAGATGCTCTCTGAGTCCATTCTGCAGCACCCATAGTCTCTCTCTTTTGTATTTACTTTCTATCTATCTCACTTTCAGACAGTAGCTTAGGTTTTTTGTAAATCCTACTTGTAGCTCATACACTTGTGGCACCGGGTCTTGGGAACATGCTAGTAGACATTTTATGACTTTTGAGTTTTTTTCATCATATTTGCTCTTTTATTAGTTTACGCTTTACTTTATTAAATTTTTCACTTTTTATTTACTTAATAAATAAAAATCAACTACTTTGAAATATTAAAAAAAATAAATACATGGCTAATTCACCGTTGGCTTGCCTAGCGACGATGTTGTGCACCATCACGGCCCTATAAGGGAGATTGGGTCGTGACAATACTTGTCAATTCTGCTTATTTGTACGAATGTGCTAAGGATAATCATTGGTAACTATAGTTGACTAATTTAAAGAAATCTTAGCTCATTCACGATATTGATTAATTAAGCTTAGATGATTTTACAATACATTAGATCTCTTACTTTTGTACTTCACCACCTTTTTTGCAAGAGTAGTTAGCTTCGTTTTAGAAAATGTAACCGTAGGCTCATCGGAAAAGTCATACCAGACATTATTCCCTCATAGATAATAGAGGGGTGTGTTTAGAAAAGGTCTACTCGATGGTGGTTGAGGTAACGACATAGATCTTGAGCAAGAAAATGTAAAAACTCAATAAGCAATTTCGACTACTAAAAGAAAATAATAGCTGTAGCATTGAATTTTGTTGTCAATTCTACCTTTGATTGTCTCGATGACTTCTTAGTTGTTCTGGCTTCACGTCCTTTTACGGTCTTAGTCGTTCATCTGGGATCAAGATAACATAATTGTGAGATCATATGAAAGAATAAGATTTATTATTATTGAATGCTTCTTGCTTGTAATGTTAGATTATTCACACTACTTGCGATGTTTTTATACATAACATTTCATATTTTGACATATTTATTTTATTATTTCATGTCATACATTCTGATGTTCAAAAATTTCTTACGTGAAAGATTTCAATATGATAAAGAGTTGCGGAAATTATTTGAAATCATTATTGATTGGATTGGTTATATTAGTATGAACAATATAAGTTTTTCTTTTATGTTATGACATTAATATTTTGGTTTACTACTTTCTTTTATTGTTTTAGATTTAGTAAGTTATATTATGAATTAATACCAATATAATTTTAGTGTCAAACTTCTTTGCCACCAAGAGGCTCTATTTACTAACAATTTTGTTGGATTTATTAGTAATATTTCCTGGACGAACGTAGTAGTTATTGTTAATGACGGCTAAACAATTATCGTTAAATCTTGTGACTTTTAGCGACAATTTAATTAAATTTTTTGGCCATAAAAGTTGTCACTAAAGGGATAAATTAAGACGTTTCCACAACAGATATTGTAGCCATTCTAATTGCCACAAATAATTGCTATTAAAACTACTAACTTTTAGTGGCAGTTAAATCAAATTTACCGGCTATAAAAATGAACTCTAAAAGGGTATAGTTAGACGTTATGTATTGGATTTAGCAGCCAAAATAATTGCCGCAAATAATTATCATTACAATTAATAGTTTTTAGTGGCTATAAATCATACCTTTTACCCGCTTTTGTTAGAACGGCCACTAAAGGCTATGCCGACCCCCGCATTGCCGGCTAAAGACCAATGGCTAGTAAAGCTTGTAATGGTGATTATTATTGCCACTAAAGGTACTTTTAATTACCACTAAAACCCTTTTTGTAGTAGTGTGAACCTCTCAAGTCTAAGCTGCTCCTCGTCAGATACCGCTGCCCTAATTGCGGGCTGAACCGGAACAACAGGCTATGCTGGCATGACACCTGGAACCTGACCAACATGGACTCACTGCTCTGGAGTATGGGAGGAGGATGTCTGAGCTCCTCCCCTGGTCTGTAAAGTAGATGGTGCAATTAGAATCAATCCCGCCTGAGCCAATGACTGGACATGCTCAAGAACTGCGCCAAAGTTTCCTGAAGTCCCGGGGTAGCAACAGGCGCCTCCGGTGCCTGTGATAGCATCCTATGATGATCAAATCTATTCAAAAACAAGTATGAAGCTTTGGAATCTCAAAGAAGGCCTTTAACAAGATCTCAAGCTAAAAAGTTATAAAACAGGGTCATTGGACTTCAACAGCAAATAAAAAAGTTGTTAGTTGGGAGAAAGAGCTCAAGGATAAAGGATATGAGTTATATAGGTGTTATAATTATTTTATGGCCCAAATTCATGTCCAAGAAGAGGTGTATTGGATCCCAAGAAACATCCACTGAAGAAGGTTCAAATCAGGCCACTGTTGGACTTATTTGGCGCCTAAACTGTGTCCAAACTTTCAACCCAAGAAGTCCTACATAAAAACAAGTTTTTAATACATAAAAATGACTTATTTGATGTCCAAGAAGGGTACAATAGGCATGCTAAAAGTTGAGTGCAAGTTGGTGCCAAGATGCTTGCAAGTTGCCTTGAAGATTTCCAAGATCCTACCCAAGATTGGTTTAGACTTTCAAGATCCTATCCTAGATTGATTTTAACTTATTTTCATATATTTGGTACTAGATTTATTGCTTTCATATGTAGTTAAGGTTATATTTTCCTTTTCCTAAGATTGTTGGAGTTACTTTCTAAGACTGACTTGGTTTTTGTTTCCTAGTGTTTTTCCTTTTTCTTAAGGTAGTTGGACTTATTTCCAAAGTAGTTTAGGACTTTATTTCCTTGTTTTTATAGGTACAATTTTGTGACCCCCTCTCTATATAAAGGGGTGTCTTCTTTGTTTTTAGAGATAGATTATTACAGACAATATCAATAAAAATTGTGAGATTTTTCTTGCACTCTTGTATGTGGCTACTCCTGGATTTATTCTTCAACTTTCAAGATTCAACTTAAGGTGATAATATTAATCCCTATTTTGAAACCTTAGAGCACTTCTAGGTATTCAATAAAGGTGATATGTTTAGGCTTATTGTTGTTTTTGTTTATTCTAAAGGGGCCAATTTTCACAATCTATCTCTTATTTTTAATTCTCTATTAAAGACGATTAGTTCTTCGTTAGCTAATTATTGTTGTTCGGATTCAACTTCAAGAATAGACTTCCTGAATTCAAGAAAGAGTTTCTTGAATTCAATCTATCTTTCAGTTTGCCTTCTTTTTTGTTTCTTTATTTTCTTTTAGTTTCATCATGTTTCTTGATTTTTCTTAGTAGTTCTTGGACCCCTATAATGTTGTTATGAAGTGGTATCAGAGCATAGGCTAATCAACATTTCAATCTTGATAGTCTTGGGAGGTTCTAGAGCAAAAGAAGAAAAAAACGAAAATCAACCCTAAAAAAATGTTTTTGCTCATTATTATTTTCAGATTCAAGTATTTACTTGGTTTCCAAGCCAAGAAGGAACAAGAAGAGGGGATCCTAGTTCTTGAAGATTAAGGTAACTTCTTTCCTTATTCTTCTGGGTTTTAGATTTCTTAAATTCTTTCCCTTTTTTTTCCTAATAACCAATTCCTATTCTTCCTAGGTTTGGTCCTTCAAACTCCGTATTCTTATCATAAAGGGTTGTGACTAGTAAAGTTTATTGATAAATCTAAAGATTAACGATCAAAAGTTACTTTGAGTGAAAAAGGAAAGAGAGGTGAGTGCATTATAGGGAAAAAGTCAAATTTGAGAGATACATATTTCCTCTAATCTTTGTTCAAGATGTCTCAAAGGTAGTTATTGTCATGGCCTAAAATTCACTATAGGCCGTGATGGCGCCCAAAATCGCCGATAGGCAAGCCAACACTTAATTATTCAATTTATCATTTTTAAAATCGTAAATCTTTCTTAGATAACGAGGTTGGTGCATTAAAATAAATCATAGTTACGTACAGTTTCGTTAAAATAATAAGTGAAAGTAAATCAGTGTAAAACAATACATAACAAATTCTAGAACACCCCCAAAATCTGGTGTCGCAAGTGCATGAGCATTTATTAAGGAGTACACTAATATTACAACCTTTATTCGGAATGTAAATAGGACATAATAAAGTAAATGATACGATGGGGACTCTGCGGGCTGCAATATGTAGCCTGGAATGCAGCTCACCATAAAGTCTCATCAGCAGCTGCGCCTACGCACCAAAATGACCACCAATTGAACCTGTCAGATCCTGCACATTTAGTGCAGAAGTATAGCATGAGTACGTAAATCAACTCCCACCTAATAAGTATCTAGCCTAACCCCGGATAAGTAGTGACGAGGGGTCGACATCGACACTTATTAGAGGTCCAACAAAGCAATGTAATAAATCATAAGAAAATGTGAAGCACATAGTAATAATGAGGTAAATCTGTAAGTTACCTAATCTTCCAAATATTTCTTTTAAAGTATGAATTTCTCAGTCTTGTATTCTACCTCAACAGCTCAGATGTATCAAGTACCAGTAACAAACGGATAAAAAGTACCATATAAAATATCGGGCATCAGTGGAAAGATAATCTCGTGAATGTTCGGACTGCCAGCAATATAACACATGATTACGCCAAGGTCGTTCGGCCCGATCCAGAATAATGTGTACACTGCCGAGGGTCGAGCGGCACGAACCATAGATGCATCTATTATACTGCCGAGGCGTTCGTCCCGCTCCACAAGAAGGGAAGGGACTTATCGAATTACAAGACATGTGCTTACATTACAATACATGAGCATAAAGTGACTATAACCTTTACCGTTTCTCAAATAACTTGCCAACAACTAAAGGTGATAAGGCTCAGCCCTATATATATATATTTATTTCTAAATCAATTTCAATCATAAGTTCAACTACTTANATATATATATATATATATATATATATATATATATATATATATATAAATGTATGTATTTCTAAATCAATTTCAATTATAAATTTAATTAATTAAGCCAGAAGAATGAGTTCAAATAATTCAAATATTACATGATAAAGTCCTAAGTCTACCCGGACATAAACATGTTTTAGCTACGTCGGGACTCTCGTCACCTCGTGCATACGTAGCACCCGCAACTATTAGCACATAACAGTTACATCACTTAGGGGGTAGTTTCTCCCTCACAAGGTTAGATAGGAGATACCTCGCTCCGAAGTTCCATAACCGACTCCAGTGCCTTCTTAACTTCTCGACTCAAAGCCAAACAATCCGAAACTAGTCAAACAATGTGCAATTCAATCAAAATATACTCCAAGGCTCATGATTAATCAATTTATAACAATTCCCAAGTCTACTCGAAAAGTTAATAAAGTCAATCCCTCGGGCCCAGGTGCTGGGATTCTGAGAATATTTAAACTTTACCCATAACATTACAAACTCAAATATATCATTTATTCCCAATTCTATGTCCAAAATCGTGGTAAAAATCCAAGAATTTTAATTCTAGGTTTCTACTTAAATTTTCCCTAATTTCCATGAATTTCCATGTTAAAAACCTTTATAAGATCCAAGTATTAAACTTGTAATAGGGGATATCACTTACCTCGAGTTGCTTGATGAAAAACCCCTCAAAATAGCTCCCCAAATTCAGCCATCCAAGTGAGAAATGAGAGCTAAGTCTCGAATTAAAATAACCCTTCTGCCCAGCGACTTTCGCACCAGCGGACATCCAGCCGCACCTGCGGCATTGCTTTTGCGACAAAAACCTCGCTTCTGCGTAGAAGCACTGGAGGCCATCTCTCGCACCTTTTGAAAAATCCCGCTTCTTTGCAAACGCAGGTGCGATCCAAATCTTTCGCTTCTGCATCGCCTTTCGCTTCTATGGACGCGCAGATGCGCCCAGCATTCCGCTCCTGCGGATCCCCCTCCTCCAGTCCAATTTCGCTCCTACAACCAAGGTTCTTCTTCTGCGCTTGCGAAGATGCGACCAAAAACTTCGCGCCTGCAATCCTCTGCTCCCAGCTCCTGTTGCATTCTTACACTTCATCTGCCGCTTCAGCGGCTCCGCATCGGCGCCCAAATTTCTGCTGGTGCGATTGCACTAGAACTTGGCCAAAACCAGCATGTCCTAATTTCCAAGTAAATGTACCAACCAGTCCCAAAACCTAACACGAACCTACTCGGGATGATCGAAACCTTTCTTTAAACTTTCAAACTTTTAAACTTCGACGAACGCATCCGAATCATATCAAAACATTCCAGAATGACGCCAAACTTTGCGCACAAGTCATAAATCATGATACAAACCTATCCCAAGGCTCAGAACCCCGAACGGACATTGATAACACCAAAATTCACTTCAAGTCAAACTTAAGAAATTCTTAAACTTTCAAAATTCCAACCTTCCCCAATAGGCCCTGAAACGCTCCCAGACCACCCGATACTCAAACCGAACATACGCCCATGTCCGAAGTCATCATAAGAACCTATTGGAACCTTCAAATCCTGATTCTGAGGTTGTTTACTTAAAAGTCAACCCTTAGTCAACTCTTCCAACTTAAAGCTTCCGAACTGAGAATGTTCCTTCCGAAACCACTTCGAACTTCCCGAAATTCAATTCCGACCACTCGTACAAGTCATAAAACATGTAGTGAAGCTAATCAAGGCCTCAAACCGCCAAACAATGCACTAGAGCTCAAAACGACCAGTCAGATCGTTACAGTTATAGTGAAAGGAGACAAGCTATGATTCAACAACTTGAAAAGTTGAACTTACAGTATACCGAATGGAAGGAAGATAATCATAAAGTTATTTTTCAAATAATAGCTAAAATGATGTGTGCGATTTGTGCCCTTATAATTGACAAAGAGTTTGGCTGTAATTCAATTAGCACTTATATGGTTGAGAAATTGAACTTGCCTTGTGTTGAGCATATTGAACCCTACATGTTGAGAGGAGTAAAGGTAAATAAAAGAGTGTTATCACTATTCTCTATTGGAAGGTATGAGTATGTGATCTGGTGTGATGTGATTCCCATGAATAATTATAATATCTTTTTGGGAAAGCCATAGTATATCTACAGAAGAGCTTCATATAACATTGAAAAAAATAAATACTCTTTTGAGGTTAATGGGAAGAAACTCGTTCTTGGACCTTTGACTCCCTCACAAATTTATGAAGATGAAAAGAATAATAAAAAGAATACGAAAAAATATGAGAGAGAAAAGAATGAGAGAAGTAAGGGAGTGCATGTCGACATCCCAAGAGAGGAAAATGAGAGGTTGTGTTGAGTGAAGAGAATGGGATGTTAAGCGAGAAAAAGACTGAGCTAGAGGGAAAAGAAAAGAGCGAAGGTAATGAGATAACAAAAGTTTGTGAGGTAGAGAGAGAAAAATAGGAGGGTTTGAGTGAAGAAAAAGAAATAAAATTTAGTGAGAGAAAAGAGGCTAAGGGTGAGGATAAAGTTAGTCTTCTGATAAAAGTCAAAGCGAGTGTAAGCAAGAAAAAGTTTTCTTTACTTCCTAACCCATTAAATCTTTCTTATTTAGTTCTTGTGATTTTGTGCAGTCAAGTGTTGAAAGACCTTTTGAGGGAGAGGGGGGGGTGGTAAAGCGCAAGAGATGGTGGCAAAGGATCCAATTGGATTCCAACATGAATTTGACAAAATCAATTCTTGTTGGATGGTGGAAGATAAAGGCTTGGTTAAATTCTTTGTTATTGAACCTTTTAACTATTTTGATCCTTATTTACAGGTTTATGACATGGAGTTGCCTTAAAGCAAGTTGGAGTCATGGCATAAAAGAATACAAGGTGATGATGTTCCATTGGTAAATAAGTCCAAGTATGGTATGAATAAATTGGTTTACTCGCATTCTTGGCTTTTTTAGAGGTTTATTCGCATTCTTAGCCTTTTTAGAAGGTACTTTTGGAGGTAATGAATTATACTCTTATTTCTTATGTTGGTGACTTTATAATTTTTGTGAATGATGATATTTTGATGCATATCAAGTCATTAACTCTAATATTTAAGTTCAAGCGCAAGAGTAATTTGCTTCCTTTTCAAATTGAGTATGACATAGATGATTATGCATTTCGACTTGGTGAAAAGAGGCATGAAATTTATGAGAAGAGGCTTGTTAATGAGTTAAATGTTCTTTCTTCTCTTATCCAAGTGTCTAATGAATTTTCATGTGATAAATTGCTGGAATGTGAGTTTTGTTGTGTGATGAGAAATCATTCTTCTAGTCATGTTGATTGTGAGTTTGTAAAAGTGTTTGCTACTAGTAAAGAGGCTATGCATGATTATTGTGACGTTAGTGATCAAATACTCTTTCATGAGCTTATCTATGACTCTTTTTGTGACAGTTTGAGCAATTGTTTAGAATCCTTTGATGTTGAGAATATTATTGGGAAAAGTTAAAATCATGAGCTTGAATGTATCAAAACTTTTGTTTTGGCAAATTATGAGTTCTTCTAACCTTCTTGAGAATTTATATGCTTCATTGAATAGCTTACATGTAGAAGAATCTATGAAATTTATAATTGTAGATACTTGGCTATATCATAAAAGTGTCTTATTTGATAAAAGTGGAAAAGATAATTGTGTTAAATGGAAGTGTGGTCCATCTTCTGTAATTTTATTTTCATGCACATTTTTGGACGACCTTATTGACAATATCAAATTGCAAGTTCCCTTGCATAGTGCATCTAAGAGAGGTTTTTATTGGATAAATCTAAGTAGGCATAAATTTTATTGGGATGATGATGTCCATATTCTTTATAAAGGGAGTATTTACACATATTAGGCTTAATTGGGTTAAGTGAACACATGGTCACTATCTTCTTTTATTCCTACCATTTTGACAGATTAGTGGATATCATTTACTAGTGGGTATCTTCTTTTTCTTGCAAGGTCTAAATTCGAGGATGAATTTTCTTCAAGAAGAAGGGAATAATAGAATCCTAGGAAGCTAAAATCTATTCAAGCACAAGGATGAAGCTTTGGAATCTCAAAGAGAACCTTTAACAAGATCTCAAGCTAAAAAGTTACAAAATAAGGTGATTGGACTTCAAGAGCGAACAAAGAAGTTGTAAGTTGGGAGGAAGAGATCAAGGATAACGGATATGAGTTATCTAGGTGTTATAATTATTTTATGGCCTAAATTCAAGTCCGAGAAGAGGTGGATTGTATCCCAAGAAACATCCTCTGAAGAAGGTCCAAATCAGGCCATTGTTGGACGTATTTGGCACCTAAAATGTGTCCAAACTTTCAGCCAAGAAGTCCTACATAAAGCCACATTTTTATAACATAAAAAGAACTTACTTTATGTCCAAGAAGGGTATAAAAGGCGAGCTAGAAGTTGAGTGCAAGTTGGTGCCAAGTTGCTTGCAAGTTGCTTTCAAGATTTCTAAAATTTTCAAGATCCTACCCAAGATTGGTTTGGACTTTCAAGAACCTATACTAGATTGATTTTAATTTATTTCAATATATTTTGGTACTAGATTTTTTGCTTTCCTAGGTAGTTAAGTATATATTTTCCTTTTCATAAGATTGTTGGAGTTACTTTCCAAGACTGACTTGGTTTTTGTTTCCTAGTGTTTTTCCTTTTCCTAAGGTAGTTGAACTTCTTGTCTAAAGTAGTTTAGGACTTTGTTTTCTTGTTTTTTTAGATAGAATTTCGTGACCCCTCTTTATATTAAATGGGTGTCTTCTTTATTTTTAAAGATAGATTATTATAGACAATATCACTAAAAATTGTGAGATTTTTCTTGTACTCTTGTGTGTGGCTACTCTTGAATTTATTCTTCAACCTTCAAGACTTAACATAAGGTGGTAAGATTAAATCCTATTTCGAAATCTTAGAGCACTTCTAGGTATTCAAAAAAGGTAATAAGTTTAGGCGTATTGTTGTTCTTGTTATTCTAAAGGGGTCGGGTTTTACAATCTATCTCTTGTTTTTAATTCTCTATCAAAGGTGATTAGTTCTTCATTAGCTAATTATTGTTATTAGGATTCAACCTCAAGAATAGACTTCTTCAATTCAAAAAACTCTTTCTTGTATTCAATCTATCTTTCATTTTTGCCTTCTTTTCTGTTTCTTTATTTATTTTAGCTTCCGCGTGTTTTTTTATTTTTCTTAGTAGTTTTTGGACCCCTATTGTGTTATTATAAGTCTATCCACCAATCGGAGCTACTGGTGGCTCTTCAGCTACTGCTCTATCCACCTCTCCCTTTGCCTCGACCCCTAGCAACACCGACTCTGGGGGCAACGTCATCAGTAGCTGCAGCTCGTTTTCTCACAATTCGTGAGAGAATAGAATGACAAAGGCTCAAACTCCAAAATAATAAACTCGCATGATATGAATGAAAGAAGTGAAGTTTCCTAAGTACAGACGTCTCCGTACCGATCCGCAAGACTCTAATAAACTTGCTTATGACTCGTAGCACCTATGAACCTAGAGCTCTGATACCAACTTGTCACGACCCCAATTTCCCTCTATAGGATGTCATGGTGGCACCTAGTCTTTAAGACCAGGTAAGTCAAACACATACTGAATTAATGAAAAAATTTAACTAACAACTATAAACATGAAACATAAATTTCTATACAAAGCCAACATCCCAGCATGATATACAACATCCCAAAACAGGTAGTACAAGTCATAAGCTCTACTGAGTTCCCTAGGAAATTACTAAGTACAACTGTTCTGGAATAGAAATAAACTGTACAAAATAAACTTCAAAAGGTGACTCTGAGGCCTGCGAATGCGATGGCAGGTATGCCTTGAGTCTCCACAGCAATGCCCGATCAACTAGCTAACGATAAACAAACTCCGACGTACCTAGATCTGCACAAAAATATGCAGAAAGTATAGCATGAGTACACCACGGCGGTACCAAATAAGTATCAAGACTAACCTCGGTGGAGTAGTGACGAGGGACAGTCAAGACACCTACTAGACTTAATAACATGTACAAGTATGAATGCAAAACTAAAAGGGAGCAGTATCAATATAATGCTAAGCATGGTAAAATAACATAATGCTTGCAATAGAAAACTAGAAGCAATAATTAACAACAAGACACAACAGGTAATAACTTCATAGAGTAAGCTGAACACAGTTTAAGTCGGGTGAAACCAAGAAAAGAAAAACAAGTAACAACTCAATAAGAACAACCTTTTTCACCCAAGATTTATTCAAGAATTTTTCCAGGGTACCACACCTCATAATTACAAATTACGGGTCCCAATTCACGAACCCTAATCACTTGGCATCTTGTGCCCACATTACAAATCACAACTGCACGGACACTTTATGTGTCGCACGGACAACTCACGTGCCAATACCATAAATACATCATATCTGCACGGAAAACTCACATGCTAAGGGAGTGACAATACCTCATATCTGCACGGACAACTCACAAGCCAGTAATAACAATAACTCATAACCGCACGGACAACTCAAGTGCCCCACTAGTACAACTCTCGCACGGAAGGAAGGTAAACGAGAATACACGTGAATGATCAATAAACATCAGGATTCATCTTCTTAAACCGATATAAGTGATTAATGACGTGTATGCTTATGCAAGTGTTCTGTCACAACTCGAGTCAACAAGTAAGAACAGAGACAGTGAATGGCACATAGAAAACAACACAAGAAAAATGTAAAATGCATAACTCACACAAGGTAGGCACACTACTACACAAATATCATCAATAACAATGCCCCCAGGCTATCACAAGTCATCACAAATCATCCCCAACATAGCCCACCTTATTTCGCCACGTGCGCAACAATAAAGTCAATGCCCGTCTTGTCTCGCCGCACGCGCACAATATATATATATATATATATATATATATATATATATATATATATAAAGAGGGAGAGAGAGAGAGAGAGAGAGAGAGAGAGAGAGAGTGCCCGCCTTGTCATGCTACATGTGCAATTATCAATAACAATAACACGGACAACTCACGTACGGACACCCCGACGATCCTCTCAACAATATCACGTGTGACAAAAACATAACAACACAATATAATGACGTGCACTACATGTGCCCATATGCCACATTTCCTCAAAACAATTCCCATACCACGACCACACATAGCCCTCATCTTAATAACACTGAGTACAACAATAGTAACAACAATAACACGAGAGTACGACAAGTAAATCAACACAAGAATTACAAAACACAAAGAAACGGAAGAACAAGCCCACAATGAAAGACATAACAAATGATATGGGTTCCAATAAGAATAACTCAACAATGAGAGAGATAGTGTGTAACAACGATATCAACTAGGAGTAACTCAATAATAGGAGAGATAACATATAACAATTATTCCAAATAAGTAAAACTCAATGATAAGAGAGATAACATGTAACAACGATGTCAGATAAGGATAAGTCAACAATGGAAGATAACAATAACTTCAATTAAGGATAATCAACTACGGAAGAGATACATGGCAATAAAGGAGGTAACAACTTCAATTAAGGTATACAAGAGCATATATGGCAATAAAGGTAGAACATGAACTAATTAACTTCAATTAATAAATATAAGGGTAACTCTAGCAACGGAGGATATAACATGATGAGACAACTTCATTTTTAATGTACATGAGAACTTAAGAGTCTAAGTCGGTCAAATTTTCACATATAAGCCGTGTACACACTCGTCACCTCGTGTACACAATTTTCTTGTAGTTCAAATAGTGCAAACAAATCAATTCATGCGGGGTAGCTCCCCTACAAAACGTTAGGCAAGATACTTACCTCAAAAGCCCTCAATCAATTCTCAGAAACAGCTCTTCCTTTACAATTCACCTCCGCTAGGCAAAAATCTAACCAAAATAAACTTAATAACATTAAATAATGCAAGAGAAATCAATTCCAATAATTAAAGCTATGATTTTTATACATGCTCAAAATTCAACAAAAGTCAATTCGGGACCCGCCCCGTCAAAACCCGGGTCCAATGGTAGATTCCTACTACCCATGACCCCACGAGTTCATATATGTGATTGGTTTCAAAATCCGAATCCAAATGAACCCTCAAATTCTTATTTTTCAAAAACTTGATAAAGTTTCACAATTTTTCACTTTGATTCACATGATTTTGATGTTAAAATCTAAGATATATTGATGGAATATGGTTAAAATAGATTAGAATCACTTGCCCAAAATTTGTAGATGAAAATCCCTCTTCAAAATTACCTCCTACCGAGTCTAGAGTTTCAAAATATGAAAATGAGACTAAAAATCCCGTCCCTCAGCTTTTTGTCCCAGTCGCAGGTATCACAAATGCGAAGAAACCATTGCAAAAGCTAAGCCCTCCCATACTTGCTATCATCGCAAATGCAGAATAGTTCGCAATTGCAAACATTGGACCTTCGCAAATGCAACCAAGAAGATCGGAAATGTGAACCAGTTTCCCCCCATACGCACATCGCAAATGCAAACATGCGAACCCAGCAAACTTGGCCTAACATCGTAATTGCAAATCCAAAACTCACAAATGCGAGACTTGAGGCACCTATGGTAAAACCAGCAGACTTAAACTCTATCAACACTCCGTTATGCGTCAGAAACCCGAGCCCTCGGGGCTCTAAGCCAAACATCAATACAAGTCTAAAAACATAACACGAACTCGCTCGCATGATCAAATCATCAAAATAATATCTGAAATCATGAATTTGACCTCAAAACACAAGAATTCAACATGAAGCTCAAGATCTTCTAAAAACACAATCGCGCGTCCGATTCCTATCAAATCAATTCGGAATGACGCCAAAATTTGCGGACAAGTTCCAAATGACAAAATGGACTTATTCCAAGTCTCGAAATATAAATCCAAACACGATAGCTATGAAGTCAACCTAAGGTCAATCATATCAAAATTCTAAGCCTTCAAATTGTCAACTTTCGCAAAACAATAATCAATCTATGGACCTCCAAAATTGATTCCGGGCATATTCCCAAGTTCAAAATCACGATACGAACCTATCGGAGCCATTAAAACACCACTACGGGGTCGTTTTCACAAAAATCAAATCTCGGTCAACATTTTCAACTTAAACTTCTAAGGTGAGAACCACTCATCCAAATTCATTCCGACACATCCGAAATTCAGATCCGACCATGCACGCAAGTCATAATACACAATAGGAAGCTACTCAAGACCTTGAACCACAGAACAGAACCTTAAAACTCAAAATGATCGATCGAATCGTTACAATGTAATAACCACAGTATCATATTTGTTTACATTTGCATATCATCGTTGTTAAGCTTAATCTCTTTGTATGCGTAAATAATAAATAACTCACTATACATACTCTTTCCTTCATCATCTAGAAATTTATAAAATTATATGGTATTATATGCTCAATTGATATCTTATTTCTCTCTTGATATCTTCTTCGATTTAGATTTCATGACCTCTCATTCTTCAATTTTGATACACGTTTCTCTGCTGAGGAGTAGGTGTTTATCCGTACTAGATATTTATAATTGTATCTTCCTATTAAAATGTCTTCATGTCGATGGTTTATCCACTTGATGCTTCTGTAAGATTGCATATAGTTGTTCGTAACATGCAGCGGAAGATAATAATAATTTTAGGATAGTCTTTTCGTGTTTAAAATTTATTCACATGTCAAAGATCGGATCTAACATATACCTGGTAAAGAGAGTCTTGTTTCAAAATTTCTTCGATAGTGTGAAGACTCTATGCGTATCCACACCTAGACCCATCATTGCTATCAACTCTTTGATCAATAAAAATCGCAAACAAATGGAATGAAAACTTGTGCTGAAAGTTTTCTAAAGAATTTCAGCCTGAAAATAGAGGAACAGAAAAAATTATTTTTCTTATCTGAATATTTCTTGACTCTTACGGTACTTCCAGAAGAACTTACTTAATCACGTTATTTGAGTGCTATATATATATATATATATATATATATATATATATATATATATATATATATATATATATATATATATATATATATATATAGTGACTGAATGTTAAAACCAATTCACATAATTGGACCTTTTCCTTTTTTACGATTTTGTTTTTATATTGTAAAGTTACAATTACACTCCATATATACATGACAGTGGCCAAGTCCGTCAAGGACTTTTTTCTATGTCCTTTTATGGACTTAAATTTCTGCCGTAGGAATTCCTTTATGGAATTCCATGTTCAATCAAACTTGGATCAAGTGTTCTTTATTAATATTTTATATATATACCTTAAATAAACAAATATTAATTACATATCTCTATCTCTCTCTCACACACACACACACACACATATATATATATATATATCAAGAGATATATTTTAATTTTCTATTCCAAATAGAAAATTTTAATTTGTCTTTAATTTAATTATCAAATAATAAAGTAATTAATCCTTTAGCAAAGAACAGAACACTTGTTAATGTGCAACCCCATAGGTTAAATACTAAGCCCGTAATAAATTGATCATGTCAATATACTTCTCAAGTGTGGCGCCTAGCAACACTCTTTAACGACAGGATAGCATGAAGTATACAATTTACTCTCAAGAACCGGTTGAAGAATATATGTATTATTTCCTTCTGTCTTTATAACTCTGGGTCACCCTAGGATATGGTTCAACTGTTAAATCCTAATAGGCGACCAACTATGTGTTCATGTCAAATATAATCGACCATTGAATGACCTAAGAAACTCTTTTCTTTTCTCATTCAATTGTCCTGGCCAAAGTCTTAATTTGGTCGTTTATAATTCATAACAACATGGAGCTTAAAATCATTACCAAGAGTCGACAGGTTCCATCTTGATCAATCACTAATTCTACAAGTATTTAATTGTATCCAATATCCTTTCAACTATCGCACTTGGGCCGTAGGTATCTAGTACCAAAGCACAATAAATAGCTTGTCAATTACTATGACGATCTCAGGTCAAAGGAAACTCTTACATCACATTCTTCAGGAGAATATCCTATTAACAATTTATGGTAATTCTACCCATTAGGAATTATCCAATGAGTCGGTTCAATGATCATATCTCTACATGCATCATTTGTCTATGTGATTTATTTAATGAGATCAACTAATCTTTATCCCAGAAAGAAAAACACAAAAATATTGACCTAACGAGATTACTAATGTCCAAATTAATAATCCTACGATCAAGAACAAATTTAGATTAAATTATAAGAAACTTCACTCTCATTATCATGATCTCCATACAATGTCTAGTCTCAAAATTTAATCAAGGACATTATCAAGTTAATCAAACAATTAATAATAACTATGATAAAGAATATCAGATGCCATATGTTATTATATCAAATAACGTTCACAAAAATATGTTCAAATCATCAATCATGAGATTGGATCTAGGGCATATCTACTATATCCCTAACAGCTTCCCCAAGCACTAGAGCCGATCGCTCTTGTACTTCATTCCCAATTTCCACTTGTGCTTGTGAAACTCCTTTGCTCCAAGTGCTTTAGTGAATGGGTCTGCCGCATTTTCCTTTCCATCAATCTTTTGAATCTCGACGTCTCCACGTTCAATTTTCCCTTATTAAGTGATACCTTCGCAGAACGTATTTGGATTTTTGTTGTGTGATTTTGGTTCTTTTGCTTGAGCAATGGTTCCAGTATTGTCACAAAATTAAAGTTTTCAATTATCTTGTTAAAGCGAATATTCCACTATAGGTTTCATATCCTTTGAAGGTTTAACTAAAGTCCATACTTTATTTTCCTTCATGGATTCTATTTTGGAGTTTATGGTTTTTGCCATTTCTCAATCAGAACCTTTTTCGCCTCTTCATAGGTCTTAGGGTCATCATCATTATGATCAACCTCATTTGGTACATCATCTTGTACAATTAGATTTAATCTACTTGGTACATGACATTCTCGTGTAGACCTTCTAAGAGGTGCTTGTACAATTTGCTCATCTTGTGCTGAGTTTGGTTGTTGGTCAATGTTGGAACTGGTTCATTAACCTGTTTCTTGAACTACATTTAGTTCTTGAATTTCAACCATTGAAGATGGCAACTTCCTTGTCAACTTCAAAACATCCAATAAAGGTTCTTCAAATTGTGTCTCATGATCTTGATTTTGTGTTGATTCATTAGTTTTTTGAACTTCATCAACTTCTATTTCTCCAGTATAATTTCCTTCCAAAAGAAATTCGCTTTTCAAAAATATTTCTCCTCTAGCCACAAATACTTTATGGTCAGAAGGGTGATAGAAATAATATCTCATTATTTCTTTGAGATATCCAATGAACCTACACTTATCAGAATTCGAGTCTAGTTTATCAGACTGCAGTCTCTTAACATAAGCTGGACACCCTCAAATTTTAATATGTTTAAAATTAGGCTTACTTCCTTTCCACATCTCATATGGTGTTGTAGAGACTGACTTAGTGAGAACTTTATTAGATAAGTATATTGCTGCTTCCAGAGCATATCCCCATAAATTTATTGGAAGATCAGTGAACCCCATCACAGATCTCACCATATCTAATAAGGTTCGATTTCTCTTTCAGACACACCATTGTGTTGTGGTGTTCTTGGAGGTGTCCACTATGAGAGAATCTCATTCTCTTTGAGATACATAGTAAAATATTTACTAAGATATTCTCCACCTCTATCAGACCTTAGTACTTTAATACTTTCATCAGTTTGTTTCTCAACTTCACTATGGAACCTTTTGAACATTTCAAAAGATTCAGATTTATGCTTCATAAAATACGCAAATCCATATCTTGACATATCATCAGTAAAGGTGACTGTCACGACCCTAATTTTTTCTCTGTGAAATGTCATGACGGCACCTAGTTTCTAAGATTAAGTAAGCCTAACAAGCATATGGAATAATTGAAATAATAATCTAAAAGCTTAAAACATCACCAACTGTATAAAGTAAAAACTGTAATTCAAACTCCCAAAATCGGTAGATATAAGTCACAAGCTCTAGATACAATGTTGCAAATATCCTAAACATCAATCTCTATCAGAACATAAAGAAACAAGAAAAAGACGAGATAGGAGGGGACTCCAAGGCCTGCGGACGCGGGCAGATGTACCTTTGAAGTCTCCAGGCAGCAGCACAACACTCTAATATCGAGGCTGATAGGATGTACCTGGATCTGCAGAAAAACATGTGCAGAAGTGTAGTATGAGTACACCACAATGGTACCCAGTAAGTGCTAAGCCTAACCTCGGTAGAGTAGTGACGAGGTCAGGTCAGAGCCCTACTGGGAATAATAAAAAATAAGTCAGAAGATATAATGATACAATAAAATGACAGGGAAGTGTAACAATAAGAATTTACGGAAAGTAACAACATGGAATCAAAGAAGACAAATACAACACGTACAGAAGCAAGAATCTTACAAGTTAAGGAAAAACAACGACAAACAATAAATCAAATAGAGGACATCAACACGGGAACTCCCAAGGTACCGCCTCGTAGTCCCAAAAGTAAATATCTCACAATCTTTCCTTATACCACCCATGTGTATCAATAATCACAATGGCACGGCAGAAACCTCGTGCAAACAATAACAACTGCACGTCAGAAATCTCGTGCCACAATAACAATCCGCACGACAGAAACCTCGTGCCACAATAACAATCCCCAAGACAGAAACCTCGTGCCACAATGACAACCCGCACGGCAGAAACCTCGTGCCACAACCGAACAATCACCCCAACAATAATCACGAAAACCAAAATATAAAAATTGAAACAATGATATTTCAAGCAAAGAATCCCACAGTTAATAATCAATACGGAATCAAGGAAGCAGGTAATTCAACTAAGCATGTTGTACAAATTGCAAATAAGAGATAAGACACGCAGACATGGGAAATTAGGCCAAACATGATGATTACACATGCTAGAGTAACTCAATTAAAGAAATAAAAGGAAACTACTTAGCAAAAATCGGATTTTCAACATTTAGCCCGAGTACGCACTCGTCACCTCGCGTACACGGCCTTCCCATATTGCAAATTACTATAACAGTACCAAATCCTAAGGGGAATTTCTCCCACACAAGGTTAGACAAGTCACTTACCTCAAACCTCATCAATCAATAAGAAGGCCTTTCCCTCGACTTTCCTTCTTCAAACGGCTCAAATCTAGCCAAAAATAATTACATACTATAAACATAACTATAGGAAACTAATCTAAATAATAAAATTATGAATTTAGCAAAGAATTAAAAAATCAGTCCAAAAAGTCGACCCGGGTCTACGTCTCGGAACCCAACAAAAATATAAAATTCGAACACCTGTTTGATATCGAGTTCAACCATACAAGAATTATTCAAATTTGATCCCATTTTGCCTTTCATAACTCAAGTGGTTTAAGAACTTTACACCTTTTTCCCTAAATGTTTCAACCCAAATCCTTAATTAAATGAAGAAATCAAAGATAGATTAGTGGAATTTAATCAAAAACGAGTTAGGAACTCTTACCTCTACAATCCCTCTGGAAATCTCCCAAAATATCGCCTAAATCCGAGCTCTCAAGTCCAGCTAGTGAAAAATAATATAAACCCTCGATTTTAGAATTTTAATCTGCTGCCCAGGTATTCCTTCTTCGCGAATACGGAAATTGCCTCGCGTTCACAAAGCACAAAAATGCTACTGGCAAATTTTCCTCTTATGCAAACGCGAGGATCCACTCACAAACGCGGTGCAAACAATCCACCAGCTTGGCGATCGCGAAGCCTATTACGCGAACGCGTAAACCAAACACAAGAGTCCACCCAGGCTGCTTTCCTCTTCGCGAACGCAGATCCCAATTCGCGATCACAGTGCACAAGGTCCTGTCCCTTCGCGAATGCGTGGCCTCCTCCGCGAACGCGTAGGGTAAAATTCCAGCAAAACTTAGACTACTCTACGCAAACGCGGGAGAATCGTCGCGAACGCGTAGAAGGACACCAGAACAAGGAAAAATCAAGAACTTCAAAAATTCTTCAAAGTTCTGAAATGCACCGAACATGGTCCGAATCACACCCGAGACCCCCGGGACCTCAACCAATTATACCAACAAGTCCTAAAACATCATACGAATTTAGTCGAGCTCACAAATCACATCAAACAATGGTAAAATCACGAATTGCACATCGATTCACTCCTAATGAACTTTTGAGCTTCTAACTTCCACATCCGATGCCGAACCCTAACAAATCAAGTCCGATTAACCTCAAATTTTGCACACAATTCATAATTTATGTTACAGACCTATTCCAACTTCCGAAATCAAAATCCAACCCTGATATCCCAAAGTCCACTCGCAGTCAAACTTCCCAAAATTCCAGCAATTTCTAACTTTCGCCAATTAACGCCGAAATGACCTACGGACCTCCAAATTAATATCCCGACACGTTCCTAAGACCAAAATCACCATACAGAGCTATTTGAACCATCGAAACTTCATTCCAGAGTCGTCTTCACACAAGTCAAACTATGGTCAACTCCTACGAC
Source organism: Nicotiana obtusifolia (assembly GCA_002018475.1). NCBI lineage: Eukaryota > Viridiplantae > Streptophyta > Magnoliopsida > Solanales > Solanaceae > Nicotiana > Nicotiana obtusifolia. The sequence continues at coordinate 76,325 of MCJB01048402.1, read as the reverse complement.
TTAAACTTAGATTTTAGGGACTATATGTCCCATTTCACTTCGAAACTCACCCGAACCCGACATCAAGCGCCCCGACAAGTCACATAACCATAAAATAAAGGAGAGTGAGCAATAAATAGGGGATCGGGGCTAATACTCTCAAAACGACCGTCCGGATCGTTACGGTGATGAAGTAAGAATATCCACCTCTAGCTTGAATTTTCATGAGCCCACAAACATCTGTATGAATTAGTCCCAATAATTCAGAAGCTCTTCTCCACTTTCAATAAATAGACATTTGGTCATTTTTTCTTTGATGTGATTCAAAATCATACTTATCAAGGTACCCTTCCTTGTACAACTTGTTAATTTTTTTCTCTCCAATATGACCAAGCCTACAATGCCAAAGGTACGAATGATTTGCTTGATCTCTCTTTTCCTCTTAAGACTAGAAATATGCATAATTGAATTAGCATTCACATTAGGTAAGACATAAATATTATGTTGGAAATAGTCACTCACATATAAATTATCACCATAATAAATAGAGCAAATACCATTGCATATGCTAATGTGAAACCCACGCTTGTCCAACATAGAAGCTAAAATTATGTTCGAAACAAATTTAGGAACATAATAACAATCATCTAGAATAAGTAATTTGCCCGAAGCATTATTAAAGAAATTAATCCTACAGTTATAGTTGCAACTTTTGCACCATTTTCAACTTATAGATTAACTTCTCCTTTCTTTAGTCTCCTATTTATCTTGAACCCTTGCAACATATTACAGATGTTATCCACTATCCAATACCCACATTGAAGAATTACTAGTAGCTAAAGAAACCTTGAAAACGTTTTTCATTAATATCTCACCTTGTTTCTTGTCCTTTAGAGTTACAAGATACTCCTTGTAGTTTCTCTTCCGATGTCCTTTTTTCTTACAGTGAAAACATTGAACATCATATACTAACTGCAAGATCAAATCTTCAGAAAGCTCTTTACCAAACTTGTACCCCAACTTCTCAAGTTCTTCGGTAAGATCAATAACATGATTGACATGGGGTCTAACTGGAGAGTTTCCAATGTCCAACTGTGTATCAACCATCTTCTTAAGATGTTCAATGATTGCAGTTGGATCCATATTCTGATGTTTCCACTGGAGTTCAGAACTCACTAAAGTGAGAATGATGCATTTAATAGCAAGGCATTCTTCCAAGTATTTCTTATAAACCTTGGTGCCTTCAACATCATTCTCTGCTGGGACTATCTTTGCAGGTTTATCGATCACATCAATGAGCTCTTCATGCATGAGAATAATTCTCAAATTTCTATACCAGTCATCAAGGTTTGGTCCCACCAATTTGTTGGTCTCAAGTATTTCACCCAATGATATAACAGACATATTGAGAAATCTAAAATATAGAAAAGAAAAAGCAATAATATATGAAACATATTTACATATATCATAAAGACATGGACTTTTATCTAAATGATATTTTCACTAATTAATTTAAACTATTTACTCTCATTATAGTTTAAGAAATCTTTATTTCTGTTAGTGGATGAAAGGAATCCTTCAACAATATGTATGAGCCCCTTGGAAGTCAAGTCATTTCTCACATATATTTTAAAGGTAGGTATTCTTACCAACTGTGTCCCTATACAATTTCCTTAAATAGCTCTATGTCAAATAGTACCCTGGTAGTCAGGTCGATCTTATTAGTATAGTTGAGTTCAACCATCATGATAGCAAAGAACTTATTAAATTTTATACTCCCCGGATAGTCCATGCGTCTAGTGTAAAATTAAATAATTGTTTCAATCCATACATCTAATGCAATAAACAATTTTAACATATTCTTGAACTATTATAGATTACTTTTGAATACAATACAAAATTTCAAATTCTAGTTATGAACTATCTCAATAGTTTAACTTATATGAATAATATTTTTTATTCACAATAAAATAATATCAATCCATATGCACTCAAACAATTTGACTATTGCACAAGACACTAGTATTATGGTTTGAACTCTTCAAACATAATCTTAAAATATTTTGTAAATAAATTTTAAACACGAGAAACCATGGCTATGATACCACTATAGGATTGCATATAGATGTTCGTAACATGCAGCGGAAGACAATAATAATTCTAGGATGGTCTTTTCATGTTTATAATTTATTCACATGTCAACGATCGGATCTAAGACGTACTTGGTGAAGAGAGTCTCGTTTCAAAATTTCTTCGTTAGTACGAAGACTCTATGGGTATCGACACCGAGACCGATCCTTATTATCAACTCTTTGATCAATGAAACCCGCAAACAAATTGAATGAAAACTTATGCTGAATTTCAACGTAAAAGTAAAAGAACATCAAAAACTATTTTTCTTATCCGAATATTTCTTGCCTCTCGCGGCACTTACCAGAAAAACTTACTTAGCCATATTATTTGAGTAATGTATATATATTACTTCACCAAACTCTTTCCCTTAAAGCTAAGGAAAAGGATGAGGCGGTGACTGAATGTGAAAACCAATTCACATAATCGGACCTTTTCCTTCTTTACAATTTTGTATACATGACAGTGGCCGAGTCCTTCAAGAACTTTTTTCTAAGTCCTTTTATGGACTTAAATTTCTGCCGTAGGAATTCCTTTATGGAATTCCACGTTCAATTAAAATTGGATCAAGTGTTCTTTATTAATATTTTTTATATATACTTTATATAAATAAATATTAATTATATCACACACATACACACAGACACACACACACATATATATATATATGTGTGTATGTATATATATATATATATATATATATATATATATATTTGTTTTTCTATTCCAAATAGAAAACTTCAATTTGTTCACAATATAAATTATATTTTTTGTGCTAGCAAAGAATACAATAATATTTCATTTGGAATTATAACTAAATATATTTGACTAATTAAATTCTTTAATTTAATTATCAAATAATAAAGTAATTAATCCTTTAGCAAAGATCAGAACACTCGTTAGTGTGCGACCCTATAGATTCAATACTAAGCCGGTAGTAAATTGATCATATCAATATACTAATCAAAGGTGGTGTCTAGCAACACTCTTTAACGACCGATAGCATGAAGTATATAATTTACTCTCAAGAACCGGTGGAAGAATAATATAGTAGTTCCTCTGTCTTTATAGCTCTGGGACACCCTAGGATAGGGTTCAACTGTCAAATCCTAATATGCGACCAACTATGTGTTCATGTCTTATATAATCGACCATTGAATGACCTAAGAAACTCTTTTCTTTTCTCATTCAATTGTCCTGGCCAAAGTCTTAATTTGGTCGTTTATAATTCATAACAACATGGAGCTTAAACTCATTACCAAGAGTCGACAGGTTCCATCTTGATCAATCACTAATTCTACAAGTATTTAATTGTACCCAATATCCTTTCAACTATCGCACTTGGGCCGTAGGTATCTAGTACCAAAGCACAATAAATAGCTTGTCAATTACTATGACGATCTCAAGTCAAAGGAAACTCTTACATCACATTCTTCAAGAGAATATCATATTGACAGTTTATGGTAATTATAACTTTTAGGAATTATCCAATGAGCCAGTTCAATGATCATACCTCTATATGCATCATCTATCTATGTGATTTAGTTAATCAGATCAACTAATTTTTATCCCATAAAGACAATCACATAAATATTGACCTAATTAATAATAACTATAATAAAGAATATAAGATACCATAATATTATCATATCAAATAAAGTTCACAAAAATATGTTCAAATAATCAATCATGAAATTAGATCTAGGGCATATCTACTATATCCGTAACTGCTTCCTCAAACGGTCAAGCATCAAATGAGGGATTGGTTTATTTTGATAAGTCATCTTTCATCTCTTGCATATGGTTCCAAATAATGCATTGTTTGAAAAAAAAGGAGCAAAATTTATAGACATTAAATAAAAATTGTTCTAAGTCAGAATATTAATGGTAAAAAAATTCAATTTTTTTGAAAAATTTTATAGTCATATTTCATTCAAGTATAAAATGGTGTTATATGAAATGAAACATAAAAGGTATTCTTTACTCGTTTAAGGAATAATTTTAATTTTTCTTTCCTCTCTAATTTTCTCTGAGTCAAACATAGTAGAGTAGCTTCCCCATCGTTTTACTCGTTATTGTCCGACAACTCTTTCGCTCCCATTGTTTGTAAACCAACTTTTCTTCCGCTAAGATTCGATTTCATAATTTCATTTCCTTTTATTTTAATTATAATTATTTTCTATCCCTTCCTTAGTTTTTAGTTTTTCACTATAGGAAAATATTTTTATCCAATTCAATTATATCATTTATATATTTTTTTCACCTAATTATATCCTTTATATATTAACGAAATTCTTCCCTCCATTTCAAATCCAAAGCTCAAAGCATTGGCGCCAACAATAGCACAACCAAAAAACAAAAAGAAAAAAAACCAGAGCAATGAGAGAGATTCATCTTCAAACGCCATTGAAGGAGCACAAAAGTCGCTTTGAGCTTTGATCAAAAGCCATCTCCAATCAAGCTAAAAAGCCTCTCAAAGTACATTACGTATTTTGCTTCAAATCCTTAAACTAATTTCTCTCAAACCTTCGTATGTTTGTTGTTTCCTTCTGTGATCTTCATCTAATCTGTTCGCAGATAAGTAAGAGGAGCTTGAGTTCTGCGTTCAAATTTGCAGTTCCTGAATCATCACCGGATAAATCGATTGGTATTTCTCTCATTTCGTCTGTCTTCACTGAATCCGTTGCTGAGGTAACTCCGACAATGCGTTTCAATTCACCAATTTTCTATTATATATCCACTAGTTATCTCCAATTCGTTTGTAATTTCTCTGATTTTCGTGACTTAAAGTGCACTTATCGTTCCTATATCAGAATTACAGCCATGTTTTGGTTGTGAGATTTGTTTCAGTGGTAGAGAGAGAATGTTCGTGTGTATTTAAGTGAATGCGTGCTTTTTCATTAATAACTGTACATCCGCTCGTTGTCTCCAATTTCCTCAATAACTCTTTAAATTTCATCTTTAATTGCATTGGAATCAGAATTACGTAAATACATATTTGGGTTGTGAGATCCATTTTCAGTACTACAGAGTGTGCTTCTGTCTGTATCGGTTGAAGTAGAAACATGCAATTTGCTTAGAAATTAGAATCAACTCGTTTTCTCAAAAACTGTTCATAATTTCTCACAATTTTCTGTGTTTTATACAGCTTTGCAGCTATTTGTATCACCATTATTAAGATTCATGTTCCAATTGTGAGATCTGTTTATCACTTTGTCATTTGTCCTGAGTATTCCTTGCAGGTCTTTTTGTTGATTCCAGAAACTCCTCCTTCATCAGATGATGTGGATATGCTAACTAATTCTATCGACAGTTGTTTCTAACAAGTAAGATGAAAGCATTGACTTGAATAGTCCAAGTGGTTCTGTTAAGGCAGAAATGGTAGTAAAGTATACTACATAAGAGAAGGGTGAATGCAACAGATATAGATATTCGGTATAAGAAGCTTCTAGATGCTGTGATAAACACTGTGGATGAAGAATCGATGGATTGCCAGAAGAGAAGGACTGTTATGATACACTTGTCTCAAAAGAGTTTCATTTAGTGACTCTGACTTGCTTGCTGGGTCATTGTTGTTTTCATCAGATCTACCTACCTGAATATATGCTATTACATTGGCAGATATAAAAGTGATTGCCATGGACTCCTAGTCAAACAGATACTAAACGAGTAATTTGTAATTCGCTTCTTTATCTTACTTTTGGCATTTGGTAAAACTCATTAACCATATCTGTGTCAAGTATGGGCGGTATATATGACACAACTCCAAAATTAGATCATGTGCTTTGATTCTGCATGAACTTCAAAGCACTTTGAATCATTTTCCTAGATTTTTCATATGCATGTCTGGTTAGCTTTGGTCGATATGGAATACGGTAATTATATAGGAAAAATACGACATGACATGTGGCCGCTTAAAGGAAAGACACATGCAATAGAAGATGGGGATGGCCATCGAACATAGTTATTCCGCTTGTCACCGGAAGGAATAACGATCATAAATGGAGTATTAAATGCTTTGTGCCCGGTGACATTTGATACAGAATATTTTGCACCATTAAGGATTGGCCCGTTACGAGAAATTCTGCATTTATGTTCAACATTACATCTTCATCAATGGCCCTCATAATTGATATTAAAGAGGGGCATGATCCTAGGTCTTCCTTCCCTAGACATGGCTATAAATAGGGGACTCAGTTATCATTGTAAAGGAGAGGGAATTTTCTAGCTAACTTACACTATATGATTTTTAAGGTTAAGTATTTTAAGTTTCATCAGTTATTTCATTACCTTTTGGATCAAATTAATTCACTTGTCTAGAAATCACGAATAAATTCAACTGTATCGTTTTTCGGGTAAACAGTTTGGCGCCCACCGTGGGGCCTAGACGGCCGTGCAGTTAAATTGATCCTTGCCTTTTTTCACTAACGTGTTTGTTTATTTTCTCTTAGCAAGAATCATAAAAGAAATGGCAGATAACACTATTAACGACACACGCAACCCTGAAATTCAAGGGAAACAGCCTCATTTCAAGGATTCAATCAGTGACACTCGCAACAAGGGGAATGACACCACGCCAGTGCAGGACGGGCGATACCCTCAACAGGTTCGGGAGAGGAATCTTGATGATGCTAATGAGGAGCATGTAGCGGATGCAGTGAGGGACCTGCAAGAGCAACAGGCAATCATTCTAGGCCATATCACGCGGCAGGATCAGGTTATGACAGAACTAAAGCAGGCGCTATCAGGTGCTTCAAATAATGCGAACAGGCGAGATCCAATTCCTCCCGAGGTTCCCACAAACCAAACGACACAAAGAGTCGACAACAACACTCCCAGGGACAAAATTGTCTCCGATGGGGCCGAGGTGAGTAGATCCAGCCTCAACAACGATAACGATCCGTTCAAGGAGAAACTTTTGCGGTTCATGAAGGAAGTAAACGCCCGCATGGATCAAATCCGGGGCGCACCAGTATTGAAAGGCCCAAACTCGAATAAGTATATTTAATTATTGTACAAGCCGAGTGCGGCCCCGGAAGTGATCCCCAAGTGGTTCAAAATTCCCGAAGTGTCGAAGTATGATGGAACTTCAGATCCACAGGAGCACATTACCACCTACACAACAGCGGTAAAAGAAAATGATTTGGCTCCTCACGAAATTGAGTCTGTGTTGCTGAAAAAATTTGGTGAGACTCTTACAAGGGGAGCTTTAACGTGGTATTAATTATTGCCCGAGCATTCTATAAATTCCTTTGAGATGCTAACAGATTCCTTCATCAAGGCTCATGCCGGTTCTAGGAAGGTACAGGCCTGAAAGGCCGATATATTCAGGATCCCGTAGGGAGAAACCGAGTTATTGCAATGGGCAGCTGAAGCATTTACCAAAGGTTTAAATCCGAGAAGCTCGGACGCTTCCCAGAAGTAAAGGAAAGTCTGCTCGAGTTTCAAGCGACGACTTGGGCGGATGTCCACAACCGGTAAGAGTCGAAAATAAGGATCAAAGACGATCAGGTTGGTTCTCCATCGTCGACCAAAAGACAGGAGAAGAACAGAGAAAAAATGAAAGATGATATTGACACGGATAGACGGACTTCGAGGGGTCGGTTTTTGCCCTATGAACAGACAGAATATTGTGGCAGGAGCTTCCGGATAGCAGACAAGTTCACCATTAACAAAAGGACCGATCGTGGCCGAAATAAGAGATCGCTACAGGATAGAGAAATCTCGGGGTCGCGAGATTCTTCTTACCCTAAGTTATCAGAATACAACTTCAATGTTATGTAGTAGAGTTGGTGTCGACCATGAGGAATATCAAAGAGGAACGATTCCCAAGACCTATGAAATCTTATCCTAGCCAGAGGGATCCCAATTTATGGCGTGAATATCACGTCACTAACGGCCACGGACTGGGGACTACTGGCACCTCCCGAAAGAAGTGGCTACGCTGTTAAAGAATGGACACCTTAGAGAATTTTTGAGCCACCGGGCCAAAAACAATTATGGTCGAAATAGGGGCGATGCGGAAACCTCGAAAGCAGGAGAGGAACCTCCACGCCAAACGATCAACATGATCTTCAGAGAGAATGAAACTAACAGGGTTACCTTTTCAGCAGCAAAAAGGCAAAAGTATTGATAACTCATAGTAAAAGGCTCCAGGAAGATGATATCATATTTACAGACGAAGATGCAGATGGATTACTGCTACCGCACAATGACACACTAGTAATTTCCTTAAATGTGTTAGATTTTAAAATTAAACCTGTTTTAGTGTATGCACGAAGTTCCGCTAATATCATACAATGGAGAGTACTGGAGCAAGCTAAACTCACCGGAAGCATTATTCCGGCAATGAAATTTCAACCTTGCAAGCGTGACAACCCGGGGAGAAATTTTGCTGCTCAGAAACGCTGAGGGAGTAATGAAGACAACTCTCTTCGAAGTGTTAGATGGAGACATGGGATATAACATCATTTTAGTTGTATAGAGAAAAATACGACATGACACGTGTAGAGGCAATAATGGTGTTCAGAATCGAAATTTGGACCTTATTTACGGACGGAGCTTCAAATGTAAAAGGGTTCGGGCTCGAAATAGTCTTAATCACGCCTTCAGGGGAAACCTTAAGGCAAGCGATCAGAAGAATTCCTTTAACTAACAATGAAGCAGAGTACGAAGTTTTGATTGCTAGGCTCGAATTGGCCCGGGGACTTGACTCCGAAGTCATCGAAATCAAATGTGATTTGTAGTTGGTGGTAAATCAGGTCTACAGAATTCTTGACACCAAAGAGGAACATATGCAACAATACGTGGTAAAGGTTCAGGCTCTATTGGCACGATTCTGGGAGTGGTCAACAACTCATATCCCGAAGGAAGATAACGCGAAAGCAGATGCATTGGCAAATTTGGGCTCATCAATAGAAATCCAAGGGTCAAAATCAGGGATGGTAGTACAACTGATGAACTCAGCCTTGAACACAGATGGTTACTATGAGGTGAATTCGACTAGTTTGGTCTGGGATTGGAGAAACGAAATAATCGATTATCTCGAGCATGGAAAGTTGCCCGAAGACGCCAAAGCATCAAGAGTGTTACGCGCTAAAGCTGCACGTTATAGCTTCAAGAAAGGCCAATTGTACAGAAAATCCTTTCAAGGCCCATTGGCCCGGTACTTAGGAGCATCAGAAGCTAACTATGTCATGAGAGAAGTCCACGAAGGGATATGCGGCAACCACTCAGGTGCAGATTCTTTGGTGCTGAAATTAGTTCGGGCAGGGTATTACTGGCCCCGTATGGAACAAGATGCTAAAGACTTCGCACGAAAATGTGATAAGTGCCAACACTACGCACTACTAGTACATCAACCAGCAGAACCCTTACATTCGGTTCTATTCACGTGGCAGTTTATGAAATGGGGGATGGACATTATCGGACCACTGCCACCGGCTCCTGGAAAGGTAAGGTTTCTTTTAATTTTGACTGACTATTTTTCTAAATGGGTAGAACCAGGTCCTTATCAGAAGATCGGAGAATGCGAAATGGTCGACTTCTTTTGGAAAAATATAATTTGCAGGTTTGGAATACCAAAAGAGATTGCATGCGACAATGGGCCGCAGTTTATCGACGCAAAAGTTACAAAGTTCCTTGAAGACTTGAAGATAAAGAGGATTACCTTTTCACCTTATCATCCGAGAGCAAATGGTCAAGCGAAGTCAACAAACAAAGTGATTATTCAAAATCTCAAGAAAAGTTTAGAAGCAGCAAAAGGCAATTGGCCCGAAGAATTACTTGGGGTTCTATGGGACTACCAAACAACGGCCAAGTCAAGCACGGGAGAGACCCCTTTTTCCCTTGTATACGCTGCAGAAGCTTTGATACCGGTTGAAATGGGGGAACCAACCTTAAATTATTTCAAGGCAAACGAAGGATCGAACAACAAAGCAATGCTAATCAACTTGGAGCTGCTCGAGGAATGCAGGGACTTGGCACATGTCAGAATGGCAAAGAATAGAGTGATATTATAATTGAAGAGCCAACCTCCGATATTTCAAAGTAGGAGACATGGTCTTGAGGAAGGTAACTCAAAACACTCGGGAACTCAAGGCTGAAATGTTAGGCCCAACACGGGAAGGCCCTTACCGGATTTCAGCTATCACTAGGAAAGGATCATATGAGTTGGAGAACTAAAACGGAGACAAGTTGCCCAACAACTGGAACATGGCTCACCTCAAAAGATATTACTGCTGACAAACAACTGTCAAACGTAAAGTATGTGTTGCACTCTTTTTCCCTTCGTTCAGTTTTTGTCTCAATTGGGTTTTTCTGACAAGGTTTTTAACGAGGCAGCTACGGAAAGCATACTACGAAGACAATAGTGATACGACCTTTGATAACAAGGCGAACAAACAAGTTTCCACTCGGGGACGATTAGATAATCTTTGCTTCGATAGAAAATTCCCATCGGGAAATTAAGTTTGTTACCAAAAAGGGGTTACCCGATCGTTCCCGAACACAAACCACTAGAGGACTATTAGGTATTCTTTCGCTCGATAGCATGAGTTCCTAATGGGAAACAAGATATGTTTCCAAGTGAAGGATTACCTAGCAATTCATTGGTGGGATCTTCGAAGACACAAGACTTGTTCCAATTTGCATTCTTCGCATTCGAACACTTGAGGGGGGGGGGGG
>MCJB01048402.1:54931-65511 GCA_002018475.1 Nicotiana obtusifolia | reverse complement strand
CTTGGGGGGGGGGGGGGGAATGATATGAGGATACGGAAATACTAAATGCAAGGCAACATTGAATGCCATGTCAACCAGGGAACAAAAATCCGAACAAGAATACATCATCGGAACCGAGGACTGCGCAGCCAACCCCATAGAAAGAAGTTGTACAAAATAGCCACAAGTCATGGAAATTTCTTTATAGCCACAAGTCATGGCAATTCTTTTCTACATAGCAAAATGTTTATGTACTTTTGAAAATAGAAAGAATTAAATGAAATGAAATCCTTTTGTTTTTATCTTGTTTCTTGTCTGAATGATGATTAATTTTAGCATTTGAAAGTTAAATAAATACTTCAAATGTTTGTGCCATAATGAACATGAGACGTCCTCTTCAAGAGTACCGTAAACATAAGAGGGTCCTCTCTTATAAAAACCCTCACGTTAAAGGGTTGGTTCTGGAAAAATCAATGCTCGAAATCCATAATGCCATCGGGAAAAAATACACCTAAAGCTGCATATAAAAAAGACGCAAAAAGCAAACTTGCATAAATACTTATTGAAACCCTCATGTAAAAGGGATAATTCTCGAAACCAAAATGCTTCGAAGAAAAAACATTCGAGATTACACATAATAAAGCGCGAACAGAACAACATGCACAGAATACTTAAGCAAGTACGAAAGTTAAAGACTTGCATGAATATTCAAAACGAAAATAAGACTTAAATGATACTTGCGCAAAAAATATGTTTTATTTACAAGCGCGCGTCAGAGTGATAAAGGTATAAAATAGAAAAAGAAAGAAAATGCTAACACTACTAGAAATTCGGCAAAAACCGACCGCGGTCGACCGACCGATTTTGGTCGGTCAAAAAACAGGCCAAAAAACTGATCGAAGTCGGTCGGTTTTTCAAAATATTTTGTATTTTAATTTTTTTTTACGAAACCGACCAACTTTGATCGGTTTTCTTTAGCCTAAAAATGCGGAAAATTATTTTTGAGTCCCGCAAAATTTATTTTTCAAGAAACCGACCAACTTTGGTAAGTTTTTCATTTAAAATAAATTAAGAATTAATATTAAAAAAATCGACCGAAATCGGTCGGTTAATTCGACCTGTCATTTTAAAACCGGATCGAATTCGAAAATATAATTAGAGAGTATAAATGAAATAAAAGACAATCTTAAAACAAAATGCACCGATGGTCTAGTGGTAAAATAGTATCCTGCCACAGTACATACCCCGGTTCGATTCGCAGATGGTATATTTTTTAATTACATAATTAAGATACTGATCGACTTTCGGCAAATTCTTTTTTGAATTTAATTGATGGACCGAAATCGGTCGGAAAATACCGATCAAAATCGGTCGATTAGCTCTACCGACGTTACGATCACCGACCACCATGAATTGGCCGGTTTTCGGTCAATTTTCGCTAATTAATGACCAACATCGGTCGGTTTTGGCGGTCGGTTTTTCCCATTTTTTTTAGTAAGGTAAGTTATAACATCTCCGGAATCAGGAGAAAGAGAAGTATCTGCATCCCCGGGAGTTGGTTCCACCGATGGCTCAATGTTTTCCCCAGCTTGGTCTTCGGCATCATCACCTTCCGATCCCTCTTTAGTTTTCGAAAACTCAAAACCGAAATTAAAAGAACCTAGAGCGTCAGACTGCGCGGGGAGTCCATTTTTTGCAGCCAACTCAAGCTCTCGGGCCTTAGCAATTTTGGCATCAATGTCAATGATACCAGTCCTGGCCTCTTCCAAGGTTTTTCTCCTCATGCTATACATGGAATAAGTTTTTTCAACAATGAGGGAAGCCGGTCGGCGCTTGAGTTTTTCTTTGAGTTGAGTAATTTCGCTCAAAGGTTTTCCCGGGTGGACCTAGCAGATTTGAGACTGACATCGAGCTCACGCACAGTTGAACTATAGAGCCTATTATGCTCGATAGTTTCCCTATACTTCTCTTCCAAGTGGGCATGTTTTGCCATCACAATAGAAGCTCTTCACTTTTGGAGTTTAAGGCTGCTTCCAAATTGATCACTCTCTCAGCGGAGGCAGCCTCACGATCGGTTGCAGCAAGAACGGCGTTCTGGACTTTTGCACATTTAGCCTTGGCTTCATCAAACCTAACCCTCAGTGGCCCAATTTCTTGGCTAAGAGTTAGCACTTCTTACTCGCTTTGCTGCAAACAAACCTCCAAAACAACAACCTCAATAGCCTTGATTTCCTGTTCCGAAAGGCGAAGAACAGTCTGGTCCCATTCTGCCAAAATTTGATCCCATTCAGAAGTAAGTTCTTTCTTCTCACGAATCAGCCTTTGAAGGCCCTCAAAAGCAAGAAAGTTGGCCTAAAAAACAAAAGAGGTAAAACTTAGAGTACATTTGTTCAAAAGTAGAAAAAATAACAGAGGAAGAAAGAAACATACCTGTCTGGCATTATGCATGACATTGTTTAACAAGCACTCTCTCGAGAGAGTCTGAATCTTTTCCCAATCCTTCTCTGAAGCCAAAGGCTTCAGATAGTTTGCAAGCTGCACCGGCCGGGATAGAAGATTGTACCCCATAGAGATTGAAAGAGTAATATTCCTCCTCCTCTGAGGATCTTCAAAAGGGGCGGCATAATTTTTCCCCAAATTCGCATGAACTGGGGACTGTGAGAAGGGGCACTTTCTTCATGGTCAGGCGCGACCGATGGAAATGATGTAGCAATCGCTGTTTGAAGAGTGGACAAAGATGGAAATGATGTAGCAGTTGCTGGTGATGGTGAAGATGGAGATGAAGCTGATGGAGTAGAAGAGTGAGAAGCAGCTGCATCAAATGCATTGCTGGTTGTTTGATGCTCGCTAACCAAAAATAGCATGGACCCGGTACTCAGCCTCGCAATACCGGTTACAGCAATTAAGGCCCGAGAGCGAGAGTTGGCATTATCTACACAAATCAAATTCTCCCCAAAGTGCTGAGACGTCATCTTCAGCTGTTGCAATTTTCTCAATAGGACGAGCATAAACAACGACAATGACCGTGGGTGGATGGAACGATTTTGGGGGAATAAAGATTCATCATATGAGCTAGGGTTAGCTCATATCCAGTTTCTAGGCACAAACGCTGAAGGCAGGCGACCATCCTCCACAAAGAAGGACTTACCTGTGCCAAACACACTTGGTAGCGAAGGCAAAACTTCGCAATCAAGCTCTACGCTCAAAGAAAATGCACCCAAAATAAAGGGATACGTGAAAAAATATGTGAACCCTTCCCAGGGAAGGGTCACTCGCTCTGATAGGTCAAGAGCAATGATGTCCAACTCATGACAGTGGCAATCCTCCTTCACAGCAGGAATACTGGAAGGGCGAATAGAAGAAGGGTACCTACTAATAGCCCATGTGCGAGGGTTAGCAGTAGGAAATTTCTCTTCAAAATCCTTTGAAGTACTAAGCCTTCTAGGGATGATGAAACCTATTGTTGGAGGAACAAAATCCTCGGTTTTGTTCTTGCCCTTTGAAGAACTAGCACGTTTTGAAGAGGAAGCTATTGAAATAGAAGGAAGGAAAATTTCTAGTTTGAAGAAGATCAGAGAAAAGTTAGGAAATAAAGATGCAAATTAGAAGTATGAGAGATTATGAAGTACATAAGAGAAGGATGATGCATATAAGTAAAATTTTGGCGGCTAAATTCATGGCCATGATTATCTCGATAATCGGCAAAAGCTGTGCTGAATCGTGGGATGACGCATGTTCGGGGCGTTAAATGCGGAGAGACGTATGTCTAATCAACTGTCAGAGAACTTCAAAGGGAGTTATAGTAATTCCCGCCAAAAAGGTGCTTTCTACCAACTTCCCAGTAACTCAAGATTGTGTCACCGAAAAGCAGGGGGACTATCTGTATAGGAAAAAATACGACATGACACGTGGCCGCTTAAAGGAAGGACACGTGGAACAGAAGATGGAGATGGCCATCGAACATAGTTGTTCCGCTTGTCACCGGAAGGAATAACGATCATAAATGGAGTATTAAATGTTTTGCGCCAGTGACATTTGATACAGAATATTTTGCAGCATTAAGGATGATGGTCCGTTGCGAGGAATTCGGCATTTATATCCAACGTTACATGTTCATCAATGACCTTCATAATTGACACTAAAGAGAGGCGTGATCCTAAGTCTTCCTTCTCTAGACATGGCTATAAATAGGGGGCTCAGTTATCATTGTAAAGAAGAGGAAATTTTCTGGCTAATTTATACTATATCCTATACAACATTTTAATATAATTTTACTTTCTCGCTTCTTGATCTTATCATTGTTGTGCCCGGAAACCCTGTTCCCCGACTCATTAGCTCTGCTTTTTCATTTATATTTTAAGGCTAAGTATTTTATATTTCATCAGTTATTTCATTACTTTTTCGATCAAATTAATTCACTTGTCTGGAGACCACGAACAAATTCAACGGTATTGTTTTTCGGGTAAACAGTAATGCCACAGTTTTACTAGTTTCCATTCCTCGAACCTCTAAGAGTAAAGAAGACCAGGACAACTACTGGAAGAGCAGAAGCCTTTTCACTATGTCATGTTGATGAATATTGATCTGGAAATATAACAGTTAGTATCTAATGTAACTAGAATCAGTAAACGATGCAAAACATTATACAACATATTAATTGAATTTGCTCGGAATTTGAATAACTTTTGAATTAATTGAATTTAACATTGTGTGGAGGAAATTATACCAATTATTTTGCTTTATTCTTCTACCAACGATGTCAGCTTTGCTAGCTCAGATTTGGATAGTAAGACATTTTGATTTAGCAAAATGTTGAGAATAAAACCAGGCTCCAGTGAAATTCCAATATCATTTGAAACCAGTTCTATTGCCTTTCTTACAATAGTTTGACCAATCATTTTCCTTTTTAATCTAAAATTGGAGTTTAGATTATGTAATATTCTTGCCAGTAATTTGAACCTTACCTGAGTTTGAACCCTAAGGATGAAGTGTTATCTCATTGAAATCAACAGCTTCTCAGTCTTACATTTGTCACAGTGACACCTAATCTTTCCTTCATTAAGAAATTGAGGAAGAGACTTTCCATAATTAAAAAGAAAGGAATTAAAAAGAGTACGATATTCTCGATCAAAAGCTTCCATTCTTCAATCACATGGTGTTTGGTTGATGGACCCTTGATCCCCAAGCTTGGAATTTAGCCAAAGATGTGTAGAAGCTGTACCTTTAACAAAGTTTTCCTATTCGTCTATGTGACTATGTATTTCCAGGCGTCTAAGATAGGAAGGAAAAATACTAGGAAAACAGAAGTTGCTATTGAAATTACCAACTCGTTCTATGCAAGTATCAGGTTTATGAATTTACTAAATTACCCACTTTTTCTTTACTGAGTATCAGGTTTGTTTATTTACTGAAATTGTCCTTTTGGAGGGGAATGATGGATGATTTGGACGCCATATTCATGAGTAAGAGCTCATTTCCGCAGCTTAATTAAGGATAACTTTGTTCAAGTATTCTTGCTTTTCTTCCACTATAAAGATAATAATATTTGTTGTTGTCTGAAAAGATACGAGCTTTATAATGTGCTGTTCCGAACTAAGGTGAAGGTTTTTGGTTTTGCTTTACGATTAATTATTATGCCTAAGAACAGTGCTTCATTAAACAAATATCAAATCATGTGTGCGGACAATTAAAAAGAAGGATCAATTTGAAAAATTGAAACGTCAGGTAAATAAGGATCTATATTTTAAAAGATGGAAAGTGAGCTTTCAAGATTTTGTCAAACTTTCATTGACATGTGGCAAAGTTGTATTGTATTTTGACTAGAAATTTGATACTAACTAACTCTGACTGTGACAATTAGGGTAACCTTTATTACATGAGTTCCCAATCGGTGCAGCTACTTTAAAAAAAAGTAATAATGATGGATAATTTCTTCAAAACACTAAATCATCCTATAGTGGTACTCAGGTCAAGATAAAGACCACACTGGCAAATATTTTAACGTCAGTTGCCGCCAGATATGTACGAATTTACTTTGTTTTCCTACACATCATGTGGTCAGTCAGCTTTCAATTTGGTATCCCAGCTCTTGTCACACTATAATAACAAATTCCTTCACCACTTTTCTAAGACGCTGCAAAGATGAAGTCAGTTTTCTGTTTAGTTCTTTGCGCCAAATACATTTTCCCGTTTTTCCTCATATTTGGCTTTCTGGTAGTGATTACTGCAAATCATGACAATGAAACAGACAGACTATCACTGCTTGCATTCAAAGAGACCATAACACATGATCCCTTTGAAGTCTTGAGATCATGGAATGAAACCGTTCCTTTCTGTAAGTGGCAAGGTGTTATCTGCAGCAGCAGTGGATATGTTACATCTTTAAAGCTGCAGCATCAGAAACTTAAGGGTCCGATATCGCCTCATGTAGGAAATTTGAGTTTTCTGAATAAACTGCTTCTCGATAACAATAGCTTTACTGGTGGAATACCTCCAGAGCTAAGCCGTTTACAAAATTTGAAAATGTTATGGCTTAGGAACAATTCACTAGATGGTGAAATCCCTTCAAATCTATCAGCTTGCTCCAACCTTGTCGAGATTCGTCTTTCTTGGAACAACCTCATAGGGAGGATTCCTGCTGAATTTGGCTATTTCTCAAAACTCCAACTCATACAAGCTCCAAGAAACAGTCTGACAGGCAGCATTCCACGTTCTTTTGGGAACTTATCATCTCTGCTGTTTCTTGGTTTTTCGTCTAACTATCTCAGTGGACACTTGCCCAATGAGATAGGAAACCTGATGAAGCTAGAATATATTGGCTTCAATGATAACAGCTTGTCTGGTGAGTTTCCTCCTGGAATTTTTAACCTCTCTTCCTTGACTACTATATTTGTCTCACTGAACAAATTCAAAGGGACTCTTCCACCATATTTGGGAACCACTCTTCCTAATTTGCACTACATAGCCATATCTGAAAATTCTTTTTCAGGACCACTTCCTATTTCATTATCAAATTCGTCGAACCTTGAGTATCTTTTTGTTGATAGCAACAGCCTTACAGGTCAAGTTCCTAATTTGGAGAAATTGTATAATCTTAGTCATTTAAGCATCTCCAGCAACCTCCTGGGAAGCGGAGGATATGATGACCTAAGCTTCATCTCGTCCTTAACAAATGCCACTAATCTTGAAGAATTAGGTTTGGATGATAATAACTTTGGAGGGGTGATTCCTGAATCAATGAAAAATCTCTCAACTAAGCTCACAGGATTGCTTTTTAGCAACAATCATCTATCTGGACCGATTCCCAGCTGGTTGGAAAGATTTACCAATTTGACAACTATTAGGATGTCGAATAACCAATTTATTGGTACCATTCCATCTGCTATTGGGAGATCCCAAAAGCTGCAAGTTTTGGATTTATCACATAACAGATTCAGGGGGACTATCCCATCAGCCGTTGGAAATCTAAGTCTGTTAACCAAGCTTGACCTTAATCACAATAAACTATATGGTGGTATCCCTATTAGTTTGGGTCAGTGCCAAAATTTGCAGGCATTAAATCTCTCTGAAAATAACCTGAATAGCTCAATACCTCAGGAAATTTTTGGCCTTTCTTCCTTGACATTGTATTTAGACTTGTCTCATAATCAATTTATTGGTACTCTTCCTGTGGCCATTGGAAATCTTAAGAATCTTGGTGTATTGACTCTTCAGGGAAACAAGTTGTCTGGTGAAATTCCTGGCACCCTTGGCAGTTGTGTTAGATTGGAAGAACTTTCGCTGGAAGGTAACTACTTCAGGGGAAGTATCCCCTCATTGAGTTCTTTGCGAGGTCTTCGGATATTAGATCTCTCAAACAACAATCTATCCGGTCAAGTTCCACAATATTTGGGTGATTTTGACTTGCAGTTTTTAAATCTTTCTTTTAACAGCTTTGAAGGCTCATTGCCAACAGAAGGTGTATTTAAAAATGCGAGTTCAATTTCAGTGCTTGGAAATTCGAAGCTATGTGGGGGTGCACCAGAACTGCAGCTTCCTAAATGTATCCAAAAAGAGTCAAATAAGAGTTTCTCAACATCCACCTTTAAGTTAACCATCTCAATAGTTTCTGGAGTTCTCGGGTTGGCCTTGCTCTTTTGTTTCATAATCTTTTACAGTTGCAAAAGAAATAAGACGCGTTTGGTAAGCTCTACGAACCACTCCCTCGTACAAGTGTCTTACAGAAGCCTGTACCAGGCTACAGATGGTTTCTGTTCAGCAAATTTCTTAGGTAAAGGTGGCTTTGCATCTGTATATAAAGGATTCATGGAAAATAATGGAGCGACGGTCGCAGTAAAGGTTTTTAACCCTTTACAACGAGGAGCTTCCAGGAGCTTCTTGGTAGAGTGTGAAGTCTTGAAGAATTTCAGACATCGGAATCTTGTTAAAGTGCTAACCGCATGTTCAGGATTTGATGATGAGGGAAAGGACTTCAAAGCTCTGGTTTATGAATACATGGAGAATGGTAGTCTGGATGACTGGTTACACCCATGCCCAAATGAAGACATATCTGATGGGGAAACCAAGAAATTAAACTTTCTCCAAAGGATGAACATAGCTATTGATGTTGCTTGTGCATTGGAGTATCTTCACAACCATTCCCATGAATCAATAGTGCATTGTGACCTCAAACCAAGCAATGTCCTTCTTGATGATGAATTGGTTGGCCATGTTAGTGACTTTGGGTTAGCAAAATTCCTTTCTACAGCAGATACTAACGAATTCTCCCGTCCACAGACAAGCTCTTCTACTCTAAGAGGCTCGATCGGTTACACTGCTCCTGGTAATACTTATCATCTTATTATGCAAATTGAGTCATGTCATATGATCATAATACAGTCTCTTAGTCTAGGAAGAACCTTTTCTTTTCTTTTCTTTGCTTTTCTTTTCTTTTCTTGGTTGGTGTGTGTCTTCATGTTGGCAATTTATGGGAATTATGCAGAGTATGGGATTGGCAGTAACGTGTCTTCCTCTCGTGATATCTTTAGCTTTGGCATACTTCTTCTGGAGATGTTCACAGGAAAGCGGCCTACTGATGACATGTTTAGAGACGGTCTTGACCTTCATAATTTCGTTTTAGCTGCATTTCCAAATAGATTGCTAGAGATATTGGATCCAGTTCTTCTAGAAAGCAACGAAATGAAGCGTGACAAATTTGAGGAGCCTGTGAATTCAGTGCTTGGAGTAGGGCTTATTTGCTCTGCAGAATTGGCAAGAAACAGGATGAACATTGCCGATGTTATTGCTGAACTACAGTCTGTAAGAAATGGTATTTCTGGAACGTCTCGGACAAGACCACTAGACAGAAACATGTGATTTCATTTCCAGCTTTGTGGAATGAGAATATTTTGCTTGTCCCATTCTTAAGCTATTGCGCTTGGATGGCCTATCTTCATTACTTCTACGCCCCCTTTTAGGGGTGTCCCATATAATTATACTAGACATTCAAATGGAGATATTGTGTAACTATAAATTGTTTTCCATTATAGTCTTTCCCAATTCTTGATTCGTTCTAGCAAAAAAATTGAATTTTCAGTACGAACATGATCTATCCCTTTTCTAAAGTAACATTAGTGCTCTAAATTTCAGAATGCAATTACATTAAATGATGCAAAGTATGACCAAATTACACGTCTCTGCTATTCTAAGACCTTCTTTAAGACATTTAGTTGTATTCTCTTATCGGCAAAAGTAATTCTTCTTTAAAACATTTCGTTGTATTCTCTTATCGGCAAACATAATTCTTCAGTTTTATATAATAGTTCTCTTATCGGCAAAAGTAATTCTTCAATGTTATTGATGTTTGGTATAAAGTATATATATTTCTAAGTAAATCACCTAATATTTGGCTTTTGTTTTATGAAATTGGGATGTTAATAGCTACGATTCATGTTAAATTAAAGTGTTTTTATGTGTAGGAATGAGTCGGGAGCAATTGGGGGCGAAACGAGCAAGAAATCAGCCGAAACGAGACAAAAACGGACAGAGGGCCAGTTGGGCGCCACAGGCAGCGCATGGCGCCACCTGTGGCGCTGAAGGCAGTAAGCTCAGAAAACCTCACTGGATGCAGCGCCCTGGTGGGCGCCTGGCGCCACCCAGGGTGCCGATGACGGGGACTCGCCTATTTCGTCTAGGACTCTGCTATTTTCGACCCTACCCCTTCCCAACACCTATATAAACACATCCAAACCTATGAAGAAGGGAGAGACGTGACTTTGGGGGCAAAAACACAACAAAGCTTCGCATGGAAGCATCGATTCTCAGTTCTTCATCCTTTCTAGCATTTTTACAATTTATTCAAGACTTTATATTTTGATTGATTTTTTCATGAGTGGCTAATCACCCCTTGTTCTGGGGTTGTGATTAGCCATGAATATTGTTGCTTAATATTAACGATTCTTGATTATAATTCATGAATATATGGTTGTTTCTTCAATTCTATGTTTAATTGCTTAATTGTTTGGCCAACAGTTAGGTTCTATCAACTATCTATGCTATGTTTGGAAAAACTATGTTTAGATTAGAGAAGAATTGAAGAGGGCATGTTCTTAACCTTTGGGGGG
>MCJB01048402.1:44042-54904 GCA_002018475.1 Nicotiana obtusifolia | reverse complement strand
TGGGGGGGGGGGGGGATTTGTGGTTAGGATAGGAATATACTTAATCACCATGCTTAATTGATTATCGTGTTTTTATTGTGTTCTTAATAGGTTGATTCCATAGGAATATAGGCGTTAATCTATTGATAATAGGCGAGTAGTACTTCGGAAGAAGGCTATGAGAACGTTTATCGATTAATTAGCAACCATAAGTGAATTATATGAAAGGGAAAGTTAATTAGAACACAATAAGATTGGTGAATTAATCACAACCCTGGAATATTTATCTATATTGATTAAATAATAATTAATTAGTTATTTGATAATCCAGTTATAACTTAGAGCTGTAGTTTAGAATAATCAATATATTGAACTTGAATTTTTGCTTGATTGAATAGCAATATTATAATGTTAGGAAGTAGTTGAATTAGGTCCCTGTGGGTACGATATCTGGACTCAAAATCCTATATTACTTGTCGACCACGTATACTTGCGTGTGCGTTAGGGAGCAACAAGTTTTTGGCGCCGTTGCCGGGGACTTAAAAATATGCTACTTTACCGACTTAAGCTTATAGTTGTTATTTGTTCAAGTTTTACTTATCGGCTTGCGTTGTTTGCATTGACACAAGCTCTTCTATTGAATGCGAAGGAGTAGAAGCGCAAACAATCTTCTTCCTTTCGATCCAGAAATTGAACGAACACTACACAGAGTAAGGAGGGAGGTAGAAGCCAGAACTAGAATTGAAAGAGAGTTCGACATTATAGTTCAACCACAGCCAATTGAGATGGCGGGTAATGCTGAACGAGCGGTGATTGAGGCTGCAAGACCCAATCTTGCTAACATGACTCAGGCAATTGTAAAACCTGAAATCACGGGGCACTTTGAACTTAAACAATATATGGTGCAGCTGATTCAATCTACAGGCAGTATGTGGGACTGTCTCATGAAGATCCGCAGAGGCATATTCAGAATTTCTTGAAAATCACGGATACCTACAATTATCCAAACGTTTCCAAAGATTATGTGAGGTTAACACTGTTTCCCTTTTCACTGTTGGGGGAAGCAAAGGAATGGCTGCAAAAAGAGCCTGCAAATTCTATCTACACATGGGATGACCTAGCCAGAAAATTCCTAATTTAAATTCTTTCCCACCAAAAAGACAAAGTCATTAAGAAGCCAGATTTTGGGGTTTGAACAACGTGACGGAGAAACTCTTCGTCAAGCATGGGAAAGATACAAGAAGATGCTTAGAGATTGTCCACATCATTGCCAGACGGATGAGGTTTTGGGACATACTTTTGTTGACGGGCTAGATGAGGCTTCAAAAATGAATCTCGGCTCAGCTTGTGGGGGCAGTTGCATGGCCAAACCTTATAGCGAAATCCAACTCCTGCTGAACAACTTCACGGCTAATGATCATAATTGGCAAGGGGATGGTGATTCACGCAGAGCAATTAAACCGAAGGGAGCTGGGTTGATCGAACT
The DNA here is from genome assembly GCA_002018475.1 of Nicotiana obtusifolia. Lineage (NCBI taxonomy): Eukaryota > Viridiplantae > Streptophyta > Magnoliopsida > Solanales > Solanaceae > Nicotiana > Nicotiana obtusifolia. The sequence continues at coordinate 53,439 of MCJB01048402.1, read as the reverse complement.
GGATGACTTCGCAGCTATGAGAGCAGAGATGGCAAAACTGGCTAACCAAATGAACAGAATAACGATGCAACAGGTACAACCGAGGCAACAGGTACAAAAGATGTCTTTGTGCTGTGAAATGTGTGGTGACAACCATACAAGTGACATGTGCCCCACAAATCCGGAATCTATATATTATGTGGGACAACAGAACAGGGGGCCATTGAATCAAAATACACAATATGGGAACACCTAGAATCCGAATTGGAGGAATCATCCCAACTTCTCATAGGGTGGAAATCAACAGAATCAGAATCATGTTAGACCGCAAGGGAATTTTAATCAACCCCAAAGGCAACCTCAACAGGCAGAAGATAATACAAATGAATTGTTGAAGCAGCTGGTGCAAGACAATAAACAGTTCAGGACAGAATACCAAACCCTCACCACAACAGTGAGGAATCTGGAGCGCCAATTGGGACAGCTGGCGGGGGCTCAAAATACTAGATCAGCTGGAGCTCTACCCAGTGACACTGAAGCGAATCCTAGGGCGTCCCTTAATGTTGTATCGTTGAGAAACGGGAGACAACTGGAAGAAGTTGAATCTAAAAAGAAGAAGCAGGTGACTTTTAATGAGAAGCCAACTACCATAGAGTCCACAGCAGAAAAAGCCAAGGAACCAGAGAAGCCGGCTGAAGAGGCAGGGGCTGAGCGACCCCCACAACTGGTTGCAAGGCCACCACCTCCATTCCCACAAAGATTACAAAAACTAAGGGATAATGAGGCGTATAAAAAGTTCCGTGATATTTTGAAGCAGGTACAAATTAACATTCCGTTAGTCGATATATTACAAGAAGTGCCTAAATATGCAAAGTATATCAAGGATATTGTGGCTAATAAAAGGAGGCTGACTGAGTTTGAGACTATGGCACTCACGGAGGAGTGTAGTTCTAGAATTCAAGGTAAGCTGCCGCAGAAATTGAAGGATCCAGGTAGCTTCACCATCATAATTTCTATTGGGAAACATGTTGTTGGACGAGCTCTATGTGATCTTGGAGCAAGAATAAACTTGATGCCGCTATCAGTGTTCAAATAGTTGGGTGACCCACGCCCAACAACAGTCACCTTACAGTTAGCTGATCGTTCCCTTGCTCAGCCAGAGGGAGTGATTGAAGTTGTATTGGTCCAAGTGGGTTCGTTCATATTTCCTGCTGACTTTATCATCCTAGATTACGAGCCCGATAAGGACGTCCCATTTATTTTGGGGCGTCCATTCTTAGCCACGGGCCGAGCGATTATCGATGTTTGCGAAGGAAAAATGACAATAAGAGTAGGTGACCAAGAAGAGGTGTTCAAGGTTTATAAAGCACTCAGGTTGCCAACCCACTATGAAGAATTATCAATGATCTCTGTGGTGGAGAGTAATTCTACGTCATTAGTGCCCCATATGAGCCCGGAAGTTTCTGTTGAACGAGCATTGATTGGGGAGGTGGAAAAGAGTATGGAATGATGGAAGAAATTAAAAAAGTACTGGATATTTCATGCAATTATGTCCAAGGATTCAGAAAAGTAGAAGAGTTGGAAAGACCTGTCACTCTGACCCTTCCTAGGCCGTCTGTTGAGAAAGCTCGAAGGCTAGAAATTAAGCCAGATTGATAGCGAGAATCTGAGTCGTGCCGCAACGTTAAATTAGGCGCTTGTTGGAAGGCAACCCAATTTTATCGTTGTCTTAGTTTAACTTCTTGATTTATTTTTGTAGACAAGATAGGGTAATACAATTGTTATATAGGTGTAAAATAATTAGATGTAATGTTGTAGGAATTATAAGTGGTATAACAGTCGAATTTTTTTTTTGAAGTTTCGAAAAATAGTGCCCAGCGCTGCCTGGGGCCCCGCAGGCAATGAGTTCAAGACCCCCAGCGCCAGGGAGGGCGCGAGGCGCCACCTGGGGGGGGTCGAGATACTATGGCTCCACACTTGTACTTATGCTTGTACTTACGCTTCGACTTTAAGTGTGGGGTCATGTGACTACTTGCATGCCAACCTCTGGCATATGTTTTGAACATTGCTCACATTCGTGTTTACTTGTGTTGCAGGATAATATGGCCCGTGACAACATTAGCAAAGGTACAAGCATTGGAAACTCCTTCACCACATCGCCGGTAACCCAAAAGCGCAAACAGGGAGTTTTCTTCTCACCCTGCTCTGTTTTACATGTTTGCATGCATCGAGGGCGATGCATTGTTTAAGTGTGGGGTGGGGAAATACCTGTGTTGTCAGTGTTGTGAATGTATATCATGTATGATTGAGTTTTATTTTTGTCTTTTTAATAGTTGTATTGTTAGTATTTTTAATAGTTGTATTGTTAGTATTTTAATGTATAAACTGACAATTTTTGAAAAAATTTCAGATTTTTCCCGACGATGGATCTTTTTCTTGAGGGATAAAGTTTGATTAAAACAAACAAAAAGATTTTTAATTTTTAGGATAGCGGAGTAATATTCATTGGTTTTTCTTAAGGCACCGGTTCTTTTCCAAGGATGTAGCTCGAACCGGGCAAATTAATTTCTTTGTAGGACTATTTTAGAAAGAAACTGAGTTATGTTGAGATACTTATTGACATGGTTGATGTTGGCACAATAGGATATGACACATGATCTGTTGTCCCGTTTAGTTGAAGTGAATTGTAAGCCTAAGAATAAAAGAAAACCGCCTAATTTGTGACGCCTCTTCTCAGTTGTTGACTTGTACACCATATAGTGTAATATTGCTAAATTTTCTCAATTATGTATGCTTGCTTGACTTGAGATTTGAACAGAACCGTCGTGATTGAGTCATGTGCAATGTGTGAGTAAGGTTTTGTGATTCTCTGTGCTATCCTGTGTAGTCTAGAACTTGCCCCGTGTGTTAATTGAAGCGAAATTGTAAGTTGGACTAATCTAGGAAATGATATGGGCATTTTCTTGTTTGATTATGGATGTGCTTGTCACATCAGAATAAAATTGTCCGTTGCTAGCCCCTTTGAGCCTATAGGCCTTTTTCTTTGGTACCCACATTACAAGCCATTCCCTTGGTTTTTTCTTGAATTAAACCTATTTGAACCTTTACCTCCTAAGGCACTTAGTCACTAAAAGAAGTAAGGGTAGAGATTGGGGATTTTCTTGCTTTTGAGTGAAACCATGAAAGGACCTGTCGGTGCACTGAAGTTGAAATTAAGAGTCACTAGCTAATGAGTAATTGTATGGAGTGTGAAAAAAAAGAGAAAAAAGAAAGAAAAAAAAAAGAAAAAAAGAAGAAGAAGAAAAACGGGAAAAAAAAAAAGAGAAAGAAAAATGTTAGTGAAAAATACATAAAAAACACCTCCTATTGATTTGTGCTAGTGGAATGATAGAAGTGCTTAATTGAAAAAGGAAGGCTACGTATATGAGACAAGTGAAGTGATTGAAAAGAAAAAGTGCTTGAGTTATGATTGTAGTGTATTAAGTGCTTAGGAGGACTAGTCACTATTACTAAATATATCCTACCCGTCTCTTAGCCTACATTATAATCTTAAAAGTCCTAATTGATCCTAGATTTGACTAACTTAAATTAGTAGAGATCTACACTACGGGCAAGCTTATGGTACTATCACGGGAAGCATATGAGTTCTTTTTGAGAGTGAGGACATTTTGTATAAATTGTGTGATATCATTAATCTATGTTCACTCTTCTGATTGTGGTAAAGGCACATGATTTCATGAACGATTGGTAATGTTGTAAATTATCTTGTTAGGTAAGTGTATGTATTGAGATTTCTTAATGGTTGCGAGTCGGCTCTTGAGGTTGGGTGGTGACAATTGAGTTGTTGAATTATATTGAAGTATTATGCTTGGGTAGACTTAACGGGAAGAATATGGATTAATTGTGTGCTCATGCTTATTTGCCGGTGTTGATTATGTTCAAAAGTATGGTTTGGTTAAAAAGTCGAATGCTCTTTTATGATATAAAGTGTATGTAGTTGGGAAGTTGGTAAATAATTCCATTGCTCGAGGGCGAGCAAGAGTCTAAGTGTGGGGTGTTGATGTTTGGTATAAAGTATATATATTTCTAAGTAAATCACCTCATATTTGGCTTTTGTTTTATGAAATTGGGATGTTAATTGCTACGATTCATGTTAAATTAAAGTGTTTTTATGTGTTGGAATGAGTCGGGAGCAATTGGGGACGAAACGAGCAAGAAATCAGCCGAAACGAGACAAAAACGGACAGAGGCCAGTTGGGCGCCACAGGCAGCGCATGGCGCCACCTGTGGCGCTGAAGGCAGTAAGCTCAGAAAACCTCACTGGATGCAGCGCCCTGGTGGGCGCCTGGCGCCACCCAGGGTGCCGATGACGGGGAACTATTTCGTCTAGGACTCTGCTATTTTCGACCCTACCCCTTCCCAACACCTATATAAACACATCCAAACCCATGAGGAAGGGAGAGACGTGACTTTGGAGGCAAAAACACAACAAAGCTTCCGCACGAAAGCATCGATTCTCAGTTCTTCATCCTTTCTAGTATTTTTACAATTTATTCAATACTTTATATTTTGATTGATTTTATCATGAGTGGCTAATCACCCCTTGTTCTGGAGTTGTGATTAGCCATGAACATTGTTGTTTAATATTAACGATTCTTGATTATAATTCATGAATATATGGTTATTTCTTCAATTCTATGTTTAATTGTTTAATTGTTTGGCCAACAGTTAGGTTCTATCAACTATCTATGCTATGTTTGGAAAAACTATGTTTAGATTAGAGAAGAATTGAAGAGGGCATGTTCTTAACCTTTAAGGGAGGGGGGCGGATTCGTGGTTAGGATAGGAATATACTTAATCACCATGCTTAATTGTTTATCGTGTTTTTATTGCGTACTTAATAGGTTGATTCCATAGGAATATAGGCGTTAATCAATTGAGAAAAGGCGAGTAGTACTTCGGAAGAAGGCTATGAGAACGTTTATCGATTAAAGGGAAAGTTAATTAGAACACAATAAGATTGGTGAATTAATCACAACCCTGAAATATTTGTGTCTATTGATTAAATAACAATTAATTAGTTCTTTGATAATCTAGTTATAACTTAGAGCTGTAGTTTAGAATAATCAATATATTGAACTTGAATTTTTGCTTGATTGAATAGCAATATTAGCGTGTTAGGAAGTAGTCGAATTAAGTCCCTATGGGTACGATATCTGGACTCAAAATCCTATATTACTTGTTGACCACGTATACTTGCGTGTGCTTTAGGGAGCAACAGTTATAATAGTCACACCAACTTATGATCTTTCTTTCCTCCTCCAACCACCATAAAAACAAAAATTCAGTGAAAGAAAGAGCTAAAAAGTATAACATCGCAAGGAAGAAAAAGAGAAGAGCAGTCTATAATGATAAGTGCGAGAACTGAGGAAGCGAATGGATTGGGGGGCTACAGGTTGCAAGAAAATTCGTTACAACATAATGTATTGTATTGTATTGTTTGATGGATACAATGTTTGGATAGATTGTATTATTTGTCCTCCTTTCATGATGTCACGCACCAACAATATGAAGAATAAACTTGCAATATTACTAAGAAAAAATAGGATACGGAGTAGAATTATTACATAAAAAAGTAGGGTAAAGGATAAAATATGATTAGGTTATAATAAGGAAGTGCAAGATGAGAGAAAAAAGCAAGGAAACGACGTCATCACACCAAATCCAAAGTTCCGTAAAGTGGCACTTTATGTCGTTACGTAACGATGGATTTAACGATACGATACGATATAATAAAATTTAAGTAACAATCAAAATAAATATTATATTTGAAGCAACAATACGATACGATACAATACAATAAGGTAACAACCATTCAAACAAGCTGTAAAATAGCTAAAGGCGGCTAAACTAGCCAATAAAAAAAGAAATTAGGCTAAAAAGAGCCATATTGACACTCAAATGGTCATGTGGTGCCGATTTCTCTTATTTTTAAATGCATGCCCTAAGAGTAGGGAGAAATTTAAAAATAGCCAGATTTGTAAGTGGTAATTGAAAAATAGCCACAGTTTCAAAAGTAATTGAAATTTAGCCACTTTTTATGTAAAGATAAATCTGAACGAAAACACTGTTCAAAATCCGAAAAATATTCCAACGTAATATACTGGAGTTCCAGTATAATATATCGGTCCAGCATAATATGCTGGAAGTTCATATACAGGTGCTCCAATCTCCAGTATATTATGCTGGAACGTTCCACGTGTTGGAGTGCCAGCATATATGCTGAAAGTTCAGACACAGGTGCACCAATCTCCAGTATGTTATGCTGGATCGGTCCGTATTGCAATAAAATAGTGGCTATTTTTTAATGACTTTGCAAACGCGGACTATTTTGCAGTTACCAGTCCGAAAACTAGCTAGCCCGTGTTATTTTTACCTAAGAGTAAGAATAACAAAATCTACACCTCGTGGCACTGCGAAATATAATTTGTGCAAAAAAATAAAACTGCAATCACAAACAATTATAGAAAAAGGGATTTTATTGAGAAATATTGTAGGTTATGAATCTGTTTATCCCTTGATTCTTTCCTCTGATTTGTTATCTGTAATTCGAGGGCCTTAGCAGCGTATTTCTCGAACACAGAATGATATATATGCATCTCCGTGATGTATTTGATGATCAAGAAGTATGTAGCAGCACTTTATTTGGATCTTGAATGTTGCTAGAACTTTGAGCAAGACATATTTGACATGTTTTTGATCTCTTAATAAATATTCCAGAGTTTTATGAAATTTCGGAGATCGTAGATTTGATCTCTTTGTGCATATTCCGAAAGTTTATGAAATTGCTGAGATCATTTTTGAAAGACATATATAACTTTATTTATATGCATGCATTAGGATTTGAGTGGAGTAGTCACCAAATAATCCTAATGGGCTCATCTTGTCCAAATTTCTTTGCACTAATTTGACAAATTATTGATGTCTACAACATTGGATACAATTTTTTATTCGACAGTTGCGACAATAAGAAACACACAAACAAGTATCTAATTTTTAAGGAATCGAAATGAATAAGGAAGAACCTGGCAAGAACTGGTTAGTTATTTCCAATAAAAATGAAGTTCTACGGCTTGATATCTTGTTCTCTGTTTTCTCACTTTTTGTTATTTATTTTGTTAATTTTTTTACCTAACAATGAACTTTAAGGACTTGATTTTCATGATAAAAATCTATTTTCTCTGGTACCATAATTTTCGGTATTGTCAAAGTAGATGTATTTTGGCGCGAAGAGGGAGGAATTATAGATAGTTCAAGAGACAAAAGATATTATTTGGAAATGGATAAAAGAAGGAATTAAATATTTTAATCATGGTTAGAGTTTTATTTTATTCAATTAAATCTCATCCATTAATTTTTAACCATCACAAGTGTCTTCGATTCAAATAGAAACTTGGAGAAATGAAAAGACTAGGAAATGGAGGGAATTTTTTTTACATTTTATGGCAACCATTTTCGAAGCACATATTTTCCCCGCCAAACCATTTTTATCCCCACCCGATTGCTAACATTAAATTGTAACAATAATATGATATTACTAAGGACTTACCATAGCCCTAGCAATGGTAATAATGGAGTAATAAGTTAAAGAAAGGAAGTTTGATTGAGACATGAAGAATATATATATATATATATACAGCGGGACTAGGTGCAAGTTTAATGTATTTGGCCTTTACCAAATCAAATCTAGGCCATTTTCTCACTCCCTCCTCTCTTTAGCTCCATTTCATCTCATCCACTATTGGTTCCCCAACCACCCTCTTCCATCACACCTTCTCCTCCCTCTTTTCCTCATGCCACTAGACTCTGCGAACTAACCCTTTTGGCTTTTACTTTCACCATTTTCAAATATTAATTACCAGACCTTCAATTCAAAAGCTACTGCCAACTTTTCTCCTATCTTCCATTCCATATCTGCTCTCATTCTCCGCCACCGAAGCTGATGGGCAGCAACATCATCGACACAGAACTCAGATAGAGATATTTTTCTTCAACTAGCTATTTAAAACAGTTTCAAGCGCCACATTATGGAACAAATTTTTGAACCATTAAGGGGTCGTTTGGTAGGGTGTATAATAATAGTGTTGAAAGGTATATTTGTAATGCATGGGTTAGCTAGTAATACAAGCATTAGTATGCTGAGATTATTTTTTATCCACTGCTTTAATGTGTTGTATTAAAAATTATAATGCATTGCATAATTTTTAAGAAAATTAGTTGTTTACAAAAATGTCCTCAATATTCTTTAGCTTTAAGGAACTTTAAGGACAATTGAGTCTTTAACCATGCTAATGCATGCATTAATAGCCTTGGTATTGCTAATACCATGGTTTGCTATTAATTATACATAGGATAGTACCAAATATGTTGTATAACTAATACTTGCATTAGTAATACACATGTTGAAAAAGTATACCAAACAAGTTATTAGTTATACCAAAAACTAATGAATGCATTATTTTCTCTAATGCATCCTACCAAATGACCCCTAAGTAACACTTCACGGCCTACATTGCACAATAATGCCAATTATCCCAACAAAAAAAAAATTCAACTCGCCTGTAGAATTTATGGCACTATCGATTTCATAAAAGATATTAAAAAGAAAAAAAAAACATGAATCATATTTGGAGTAATTGATTTTACTTGCACTGTTATTTTTAAGTATTAATAAAATTTGCGTGCAGAGATTTGAATTTAGAACTTGGGTGGTTCTAAGAAAAAAAAAGTTGCATTTTCCTCAATCATTCTGTATAGGGTGGAAAAAGACATTAAACACTAGAAAACAAAACAGAAAACAAGATAAGTCGTCTTAAGAAACACGAGGACATGAAGAATTTGAAGGTCTATTAGCTATTATAGAAGTCCTAAATCCTTTATCTTGAATTTGGTATCCAAGAACAATTTCAGGGAGGCTATTTCCTTATCATTATTTCCACTCAAAAGAATATCGTAAACATATACAGCCACAACAGTAAAAGAAGCACCAACGGACTTTAAAAATAAGGATTTAGTCATTTTTGAAAATCTCATAACCCATAGACACAAGAGAACTACTTAATTTTGAATACCACTGCCTAGAAGCTTGTTTCAAACCATATAAGAATTTATTTAACTTGCAGACAATGTTGGGACCATGGGAAACCATGCCCTGAGGTATTCTCATATATACTCTTCGTCTAAATTCCCATACAAAAAAGCATTATTTAAATCAAGTTAGTACATTTTCCATCCTTTCTCTATAGCTACAATAATTACAATTCTAACAGCTGTCATTTTAGCAACTGGTAAAAGAGTTTCAGTATAGTCAATTCCTTCTTATTGTGTAATCCCCCTCCCCTCCCTCCCTTCCCCTCCC
>MCJB01048402.1:0-38956 GCA_002018475.1 Nicotiana obtusifolia | reverse complement strand
ATTTTTGGCACGGGTGGTCATAGGATGGGTGGAAAGAGAAGATGGTGGTGGTGGTGGTGGAGGTGGAGACTGTAGCGGGGTGGATGCTGGGGAAGAAGAGGCGGTGGATGGGGGAGACTGAACCGGAGAGATAACAGTCTGAGAAACAACAGGAGGAAGAACATAGTGCGAGGGGCACCATGTGTCAGCAGTAGAGGGCGTAGGTCATGGTGCAGTGGACATGAGAGAGGAGTAAGGGAAGACCGACTCATCAAACTGTACATGACGGGAGACATAAAGTCTGGAGGTAGTGGGGTCAAGGCAAAGATATGCACTCTGGGTTTTTAAATAGCCCAAAAAGACACAAGGGATAGAGCGTGGATCCAGCTTGTGAGCGGAGTAGGGACGAAGCCAGGGATAGCATAAACACCCGAAAACACGGAGCCTGGAGTAGTTAGGCGACTGGTGGAAAAGACAGGTGAACGGAGAAGACATATGTAGAGTAGGAATTGGAAGGCGGTTTATGAGGTACACATCGGTCTCAAAAGCATAAGGCCAAAAATACAAGGGTAGGGAAGCATGGAAGAGGAGAGCAAGTCTAGTTTCGACAATGTGTCGATGGCGGCGCTCACTGAAACCATTATGTTCAGGTGTGTGGGGAGGGGTAGTAAGATGGGTAATGTCAGAGGTGGCAAGGTGAGAGGACAAGGCAAGATACTCGCCCCCATTATCTGAGTAAAGGCACTTAATTTTAAGTTGAAAATAATTTTCAACCAGTGCTTGAAACTTAACAAAAATGGATCGCACATCAGACTTATGCCGCTTCGGATACAGCCACATATAATGAGTAAAATGGTCAACAAACAGCACATAATAACGAATATTTTCACTAGATGAAACAGGAGATGTCCATACATCAGAGAAAATATACTCTAACGGTCTAGTGGAAATAATGGAAGAATCATAAAAAGGTAACTTATGACTTTTGCTGCAACTACAGGCAGTGCAGCTATTATTAAGTGCGAAGCTAGAATAAGGCAACTGATAATGCGATAAAATGTGACGAGAGATGGCAGATGCCGGATGACCAAGGCGAGAATGCCAGACAATGTGGGGAGGATGAGCATCCGAGAAGTAAACGCAGGCAGAAGGGCTAGATGAGGGCCACACATAGGTGCCGTCTCTAGTGCATCCCGCCAGAAGGTGAGTCCCCGAACAGTATGAGTGATAGGAAGCGCGCTCCCATCTCCAATGTAGACAGAGTCAGTGTGCGGAAAAGGTTGGTGGAGGGAAAGGTTTGCTAGGTCGGTGGATATATGGTGAGTGGCGCCACTGTCAAGAAGCCATGAAGGACCCGGTGCGGGAACAGAACTGCCATATGTCGGACGTTGTGCATGAAAAGCCTGAAAACCGGCCTCAGGTGGAGGCATATAGGAGGACCCATAGGCAGCTGAAGAATAACCAGAATATGGAGCATAACCAGCAGGCATGGAAGCAGCATAGTGGGCAACCGGCTGTGGGAACGACTGCCAAAGCGGAGGCTGCCATGGACGTGGTGCAGGCTGGTGGGGAGATGCGGCAGGAGGCGCTGCAGGAGGTGCTGGAGGTAGTGGGCAAGGGGCAGCAGGTTGAGGTGGGAGATGCTGGAGCATCCATCCATGAGTAGGACAATCCCGCAGCGGGTGTCCTTGGATGCCGCAAGCCTGGCAGCGGCCACGGTACAGCTTCCGGTGCCTGCGAGAGCCCGAGGAGGAGGCAGCAACTGGCGGGACTGACTGGGCAGGTATGGCCGAGAGAAGTGCCGGAGCAGCCACCACTAATGCCAAGACAAGGTGAGACAAAAACGTCAAGGACCCCAACGGCTTAAGTTTCAACTCTTCATGTAACAACTTTTCTTGCAAAGCATCAACAGTAATTGGTGTATCTCGGGCATTTACAGAATCCACAACATGATTGTAAATAGGATCCAAACCATCCAAGATTTTATCAAGTAAATCTTCCAAATCAAGAGGCTTTCCCAATAACGATAATTCATACTTGATTGTACGAATTGCATGAAAATATTGTGTGATTGAGGATATGCCTTGAACAGTATTTTTGAGACGAGCACGAACCTCTTTGATGTGACTCCGAGAAGGAGCGGCATACGTGATCTCCAAGATGTCGTATGCCGCCTTCGAGGTGGTCGCCGGATTCACCAAGGAAGTGACTTCTTCCGCAAGGCTTCCAAGAATAGAAGATAGTAACAACTTGTCTTGGCGGTACCAGGAGAGAAAAGCCGGATTGGGGGTGGAGGACCCGGAACCGGCAACAGTGGTGGCAGCCGTGGTTAGAGTAGTGGCCAGCGCCGGTTTCGTCCCGTCAATCCAACCAATGAGACCAAAACCATGAAGAAGGGTATCTACTTGCTTCTTCCACCCCATGTAGTTGCATCCATGGAGTTTTGCACCCGGGATCGTGACAGAGATGAGTGGTGTTTTAGGGTCATGAGGGTTGGGGAGGAATTGGGGGGGAACGGCGGTGTCAGCCATTGAAAAGGAGAAGAAGACAGCGGCGGCGCTAGGTGGAGAGGGGCGGCGGCGCTAGGTTTAGGGGTATGCAAGCCCTAGGATCAAGGCTCATAATGATACCATGTATAATAATTATTTTTGGTAGAACAATTAATTTCATTCCACTAGATGTGTTTATATAATAATTACAAAGAGGAGATAACATAAAATATAAAGAACTCTACTCTAAGTACATAACATAAAATATAAAGAACTCTACTCTAAGTGGACATCTAGTCTATAGTTATCACATCAACTTAAATTGAATGGTATTCATTAGATATTAACTTCTACGTTCCAGGGTTCTAAAACTTGTATTCTAGGTCTCAGGAATGTAAGAACTAGCTAGCTTTGAAATTCTCATAGAGTGGTTGCATATAAAACTTTCTCTCTCTAGGATGAGAATTTCTCTCAGCGACAACTGAAATGGCGACAAAATGGAAGACGAGAGGGGGAGGTCAGAAGATCCAAGGCAGCCAAACAATGAATTCAGTGAGAAAAGAAGTGCCGCATTCGGAAGATGCGAAGAAAGTGAAAAACATCAACGCGATCCAAGGGAATATACCTTTGGATATTAATCAAATTATCCAATCTAGCAACACCGCAAGGAGGGAACAAGAGAAATACTGAAATTCAAGTGTCGAACATGCATCATGGGCAGACCTAGTAGAAGAGGAAACAATGGCGACCAAAACTGCAGGTTCGACTGAAACCCTAGAATCAACTACTAAGTCATGGAGCAAGGTTGTGAGTTCAATACCGATAGAGAAAGGGCTGGACCTAAGTGAGGAAAGTACTGAAATGAATGTGAAAATTACAATGCAAACATTAAGGATGAGGTTGAGTATAGGACAACGGTGGTGGTGCGCTACGTCCTAGGGTCTAATCCACCACAGATAGTTATGAATGGATATTTTAGGAGAATTTGGGGTTCATTGGGGATTGACAAGTAGCACAACTAAACAGAGGGGTGTTCCTGGTACGAGTTTCATAGTATAGAAAGCAAAAGCAAAGTAGTGGAAGAATGAGTCCAAATGTTTGACAGAAAGCCTGTAATTGTGAAGCGATGAAAGCCAGATATGGAGATCACAAAGGAACAAATGGAGAAGATTCCTATTTGGGTTCGATTGACAGGGCTAGACATCAAGTATTGGGAACAAACAGCTCTTACAAAAATAGCAGGGCTAATTGGGAAACCTCTCAAGGCTGATACTGCTACTACTAAAAGGGAAAGGCTAACATACGCAAGAGTATTGGTGAAAGTGAAATTGAATCAACAGTACCAAACAACCATATTTGAAAATGAGTGTGAAAAATTATTGAGCAGGTAGTTCATTATGAGTGGAAGCATGTTTTATGTGGGAAACGCAAGAATTATGGGCATGAAATGATTGAGTGTTGAGAATTCATACAGGAGGAAAGGGGGAAGACTGAGAAACAACAAGAGACAAAGGAACACATGAAGGTAGATCAACTGAGAGTAGGAAAAGAGACACAAAAAGAGCCAACAACACAAAAGGGTGAAGAAATGCAACAAAAGGATAAAACGGTGAAAAGCAAGAAAATAAAAGTGGGCCAAGGGGAGAAGAACCAAACTAATAATCATAGTTTCAAAGATGAAAAGTATTTGACAAAATAAATAGTGGTGCAAGAAATGCCACTAAAGATAGGCAAGACATTTGCTACTTTAGGATAACAACAAAGTGAAGAAGGGGCAAATACTAGTCAGGCAGGACAACAGCTAGTAACAACTGAGCTTAGAAATATAGGCAAACGAGGGGTTGAAATTGGCAAGGGTGGATAAGATAGGATTTTGGAATACTAGGGGACTAAACAATCCAGGTAAATAGAAGGAAGTCCATCTGTTTATGCATAACTCTCAAGTTGGATTGTTTGGTCTCGTAGAAACTAATGTTAAGAGAGCCAAGGCACAGAGAGCTGCTCTTAACCTATATAACGGATAGTCGTACAGTACTAATCTAAATCATCATATAGGGGGAAGAATTTAGCTTTTATGGAAGCCTATGGTATTTGATGTTAGTATTTACAAAGTCACATAACATCTAATACATTTGGAGTACGTCACAGAGGCACAAAAGCTATCAGTTACAATGGTATACGAGTTCAATGATGCTGCTTTGAAAAGAAAATTATGGCAGGATATCAAAGATATTCATGAGCATATGTCAGAGCCTTGGGCAGTAATGGGAGACTTCAATTGTGTCTTGAATATAGGTGAAAGGATTGGAAGTCCAGTTACAATGTCAGAAATAAGAGATTTCACGCAGTGTGTAGAGGAATGTACATTGCAGGATATGAAGTCTTCTGGGGCTTTCTTTACATGAAACAACAAGCATGAAGGTACAGACAGGGTATATAGTAGGATTGACAGAGTTTTAGTGAACAATGAATGGATAATGGCTCTACCAGACTCAGAAGTATACTATAGGAGTGAAGAGACATATGATCATTGTCCTGCAATAATAAGATGGGCTGGGGAATAAGAAAATCAGCATATGTTGAAGTATTTCAACATGTGGAGTTTAGCACCAGAGTACAAGGAGAAAGTAAAACTAGGATGAAGGACAGATAAAACTGGGACCAAAATGTATGAGCTGGTGGAAAAATTAAATAATTTGAAGGAAAACTAAAGCAGTTAAATATAGAAAAGTTCAGTCATATAGAAAGGCAGGCAGATAAAGCACTGGAAGAACTAATGCAATGTCAAGATAGATTGCAGAAGAGTCCTCTAAACTAAGAGCTACAGGAAGAAGAAGCAAGACTGGATAGCAATTACAAGATATTGAATTAAGCTGGATTATCAATATCTAAGTCAAAAATGTAAGGTGGAGTGGCTGGAAAAGGGGGATCTAAACACCAAGTTCTTTCATAGTATGATGAAGGCCAGGAGGAATATAAAAGAGTGTTTTCCGTAACTAATTCGCAAGGAGCAAATATAACTGAGATGGATGTAATTGCTAAACCTTTCATTGAGTCTACACTACTTTGTTGGGAAGTAACAGAAGGGAAATGGAGCATGTCAATAGTAGCTTGGTTCGACAAGGACCAATAGTTATAAAAAAAAAAAAAGGAGATTATTAGAAGAAGAGTTTATAGAAAGAAAGATTAAGACAACTTTTTGGGCAATCAGTGGAGAAAAATCACCAGGTCCTGATAGTTATGGAAGCAAGCTCTTCAAAAATAGTTGGAAAGTAGTGGAAAAAGATGTAGTGGATGTTGTAATGGAATTCTTCAGAACTGGAAAAATGCTAAGAGTGCTGAATCACATAGTGATTACCATTATACCTAAGAGTTCTCATGCTACTAGTGTGGGAGACTATAGACCGATAGCAGGGTGTAATACTGTCAATAAGGTGATATATAAAATGTTATGTAATAGGCTCAGAATGGTACTGCCAACATTGATGTCTGGAAACCAAAGTGCTTTTGTTGCAGGGAGAACCATTGTGCAAAATATCTTGATATGTCAGGACTTGGTAGGGCTATACAACAGGAAGAATAGTACTCAGAGCTGTTTGATCAAGATTGACCTCAAAAAGACATATGATACTATAAAGTAGTCGTTTGTGGAAGAAATGCTCCATGCAATGAATTTCCCTCATAGATTCATTAAGTGGATAATGGCATGTACAACTACTACTCAATATAGCATAGCAATAAATGGAGGGCTATATGGGAGTATCACAGGGAAGAGAGGTCTCTGACAGGGTGATCCAATATCACCCCTGCTATTTGTAGTGTGCATGGAATATCTTACTAGAATCTTGAATAAGGTAGCTGAAATGAGAGACTTTGGGTATCACACCAAATGCAGAGGATTGTAATTGAATTATCTATGCTTTGCAGATGATATACTGTTATTTTGCTAAAGCAACTATCAGTCAGTAATGCTTTTACTAAGAGGGCTGCAGTCTTTCTCTAACGCATCAAGCTTGAGCACTAATGCAAGGAAGTCAAATATCTTCAGTGCTACTATGGAAACCCAAGTATTAGAAGATTTATGTAAGGAAACTAGTTATCAGAAAGGGGCATTACCATTTCGTTACTTGGGGGTGCCTATCTCAGCAAAGAAGATTTCCACCATGGACTGTGAAGTACTAGTAGATAAGATGACTGCTAGACTAAAGATCTGGAACTCGAGGAACCTTTCATATGCTAGTAGTGTACAATTAATTAGTTCAGTTCTTTTACAAGTACACACATACTGGTCATCAATCTTCATCCTAGCTAAGGCTGTGTTAAAAAAGCTTACTGCAATATGTAGAAATTTCTTATGGGATGGAAGAGAACAAACTAATAGAGCCCCTTCGATTGCATGGACACTATTTGTAGACCAAAATAAAAAGGAGGTCTAGGGATAATAGATTGTATGATATGAAATGAGGCAGCGATAGCAAAATACATGTGAAACATTGCTTAAAAGATAGACAATCTGTGGATGAAGTGGATTGATCACATCTACATAAGAGGTACCAGTTGGAAGCAATACTTGCCACCAACTGATTGCAGTTGGTACTGGAAGAGAATATGCAACATAATGGTAAAGTTCAAGGGGCGATATGTGGGGAATGAATGGCAACAGATATGAAATTCACTAAATGTCCCAAAGCACAGTTTTATAAGCTGGCTGGCAGTTCATAAAAGACTGCTGACAAGGGAAAGGCTGCATAAAATTGGAGTATGCCAAGACACAAGATGTGAAATGTGTGGAGGAAGCATAGAAACAATCCAGCATCTGTTTTTTGAATGTCATTTCTCAAAGGAATGCTTGGGGCTTCTGATGGAGCGGCTAAGACCGAGGATAAATACACCAGATATTGAAGGGATGTGAAAAAGATTAACAAGGAATGTCAAAGGTAAAATGTGCAGGAAGTTTATACTAGCAACCTTGGCAGCGTTAGTGTATAAAATCTGGCAAGCAAGGAATGATGTAATCTGAAACAACAGAGTACCTATTCTGAGAGTGATATGTAAACAGATTAAACAAGAGTGTAAAGTTAGATTGAATATGCAAAAAATCAGAAGAGAGAGTAGAGATAGTAGAAAATGGATGGAGGAGTTGCATAGCACATAAAGATAGGAAAAATCGATTAGCCAGGAGAACTTTTACAACTAGAAGAAAATTTCCTCTAGTCCGTACAGACTTGATTTGATTTGATTGTATATTTGGTTGGTTGGAGATTAATAATATTTTTTCTTTTACACCAAAAAAAAAAAGGAACTTGTGTTCTCAGAATTACGGGCAACTGTATGAAGACATAAGGGGTTTCCCTCTGCAGCTGAAAATTACATACAAAGTTAAATGTTAAAATTTCTTGACTTCTTTTTATTAACGTATTTATATTTCGAATCCTATTATGAAAAATTGTGTTACCCCATTCTTCTATTAACTACCTACTCCATGTAACAAAAATGTTCTATAACTTCTACGGTATAGATTATTAAAAGTTGTCTACAAAAATAAGTAACTTTAATAGTCACTTACTATTAAGTTACTTGTTCGATAATGTATATAATAGTTGAGAAAAGAAGTCTCTTAATTATAAGCAACTACTTGACAAAATCATTTAGAGCATATTTAGCCATATTGTGAAAATCAATTTATTTTGATAAGTATACTTATCAAAAGTGCTTTTGGAAATAGAGTAGCAACTAGGGTTTGATTGAATCATTTGAAAAATATTTTTGTAAGTAGGTTATGTTTAGCCAATATTTTTAAAAAAATATTTTTAAGTATCAAAGACATACATATAAACTATCACCTATTTAATTATCAATCAACAAGGTGGTTCACAAAAATTGCTTAGACGCTAATCTCTGCTAATTAATTAATATTATATTTAATAAGATATGAACATCATTTAAAAAATTAATATTATTTCAATAGACAAATGAGGCTGCATATTAAGATTTTTAATTTCTAATTTAATTCAATAACTTTTAAATTTACCTTGTTAATGGAATATGCCTACCAAACAACTTGAGAACCAAATCTAAACAAAAAAGAACATAAAAATTACAAAAATATTAAGATTGAAGAATATTATTGGTATTCTCATATAATGAACCAGATCATCATGCTATAAATATATGCACAGCCTTTCAAAAAAAAAAGCTGCCTTAATATCTTTGATATATTCATAATTTGTATATCATTAGCAAGCACCATGTGCGATTTTAAATCATACATTTCAAAATTCCCAATACCATATCATGGGTCAATCAACAATGGACCGAATGTCATATTACTCCACACCCATTACATGAACCGTAAAATCAATCAATCTAGCTCAGGAATTCAATATCATCGATTTTTATCTCATGCGTCAAACCCTAACTTAATTATTAATAGAATATAATGTTAATCGGTGGCAAACTCAAGCTTAATCACGAGCCTTTGGTCCTGGAAATTAGACAGATGCATTATTTCAAACTTGTTTTCTTAATTTTCTCATGATAACTAGTGACAGAGATAGAATTTTCATCAAGGGAATTGAAAAAGTAAAGAAAGTACGAATATTAATAAGCCAAAAGGATTCAAAAAGATTGAATTTATATACATAATAATACTCCTATAATCTTCTAGCAAAGAAGGCTGACTGAACCTCCTTCTTCCCGCCCCTTAGCTCCGCCTTTGATGATAATATGCGGCGAGTAGGTCCTTTTCTCAGAAAGGATTCTCTAAAAATAAAAAGACATGGAAATTAAGTACAAAATAGAAAGTGCATTGAGCATAGGGAAGAAAATGTTTGATCTCATTATATTGACTGTGAATGATTAATGAATCCAGGCTAGCAAGAAAACATCCATCCAGCACCATCACACTGAACTAATGAACAAAAACCCAAAACTTAATGTTTGTTTCTTAGGACGACAATCTAATAACACTACTGAGTTGTCATATTTGCTAATGTTACAATTTTCTGCCATACTAGTGGAGATTTTAGATAAAAAAGCAACAAAATATTTCGAAGTTATACGTTCAAACTAATTATGATTTGGTATATCTCACAGCAAACATCGGTATAAGCTGGTTGACCACTATATGTTAGGCAATTAAATGTATTAGACACATTTTATTACGTTAAAAGACCACTCAATGCGTCAGTTTTACATATGAAGTCACACGTATCAATCTAGTAGCTCGGTGCACAAGGCATATATTCCAAGTTGGATTTGTAGAAGGGACGAAGCCTAAGGGATGTGATATAGATAGCCTACTCTAATACAAGCATTAGTGATTGCTTCTATCGCTCAAGCCCGTGACCTATAAGTCATACGAAAATAACTTTACAGTTGCTCCATGACATCCTTCTCACACGTATCAATATATTTGGAAAATATATATGTAAGATATCACAATACGCAACTGGTCTTTCTTGAGCCCGATATTCAAATTATTTCCTCATTAGTCCAATGAACTATATTTTTCTGCAAAAGGTCAATGAAAATAATCCCTTTTTTTTTAACGGGACACATTTATCCAGGTTTACTCACCTTATTGGCTTCTTGCCTTGAGCTTTAGGAGACATCAAAAGCATTTTCGTCGTAAATGTACAGTCTTTATTAAAGTTGCAGTTTCCTTTGATGCACGATAACTTTTGAACGTGGGCCAAATAGAAGGCCCAATATATCATGTGGATGCAATTAGGGCCTCCTTGCCCCAGCATATGAGTCATTCTTTTTTATGTATTAATTAAGGATATTTTATCTCCTATAGCAAATTGTTACATCCTATTTATTATAAATTAAAATAATTTTAAAATAATATTACTTATAGCTATCTTTTCTATTTTATGGCAAAATAGGTACACCCTCTGTTTCAATTTAGATGACACACTTTCCTTATTAGTCAGTTCCAAAAAGAATGACACATTTCTACAATTGGAAATAATTCAACTTTAAACTCTTTATTTTATCCATTTTACCATTAATGAGAAGCTTTTATAACCACACAAATATCATGGTCCCACAAAACTTTTACCCTTAAGTTTTTAAGACCAGAAGTTTTAAAAGTCTTCCTTTTTTTTTTCTTTAACTCCGTGCCGAATCAAAGTACCTCATCTAAATTGAAACGGAGCATCAAAGTACCTCATCTAAATTGAAACGGAGCGAGTATTTATTTAGACCTACCAATTATGTTCTTTCTCTCTCTCTCTCTTCCTTCTCTCTCTCTCTCTCTCTCTCTCTCTCTCTCTCTCTCTATCTATCAGCAAGATTCTCAATCCTCTCTCTTCTCCATCAAATCAGCAGAATCGTCACCGTCATCAGAATCGTCATAGGCGTCAGAATTGTTAGTGTCATCATCCACTATTGGCTTATTCTCTTAAGCGAACATAGCTGGCCATGACTACGCCGGAGAAGATTTGAGGGCCGGGTTTTTATTCGTCTTTATTTTTAGTTTTAATACAATGCATACAGTATTTTGCTTGGTCGAAAAACATCTTCTCTGGCGAACTTTCTTCTTTTCTTTGCTATTTAGTCACATACAATGACACAAATATATTGTATTTTATATAAATACACTCAAATATATTGTACTTTTGTATATATATATATATATATATATATATATATTGCTCCAAACCTTGCCTTTCCTCAAACGTGGCTTCTTCATCTTCACTATAATCTGATATAGAAATCTCATCACAGTCAACTCCCTTATTCCACTGTTCTTGGCCATGCAAAATATTTCTTCTTTTCTGAATCTTTTCTCGTTCGTACCCATGATAATGACAACTACATTCATAAGGATTTAACAGTGAGGAATAAGTAGAAGGCATAGATTGAGTTCTTGTTATACTTTTGGAGGGATTATTGGAGGAACTAAAAATACGATATCTGTATTTATGTATTCCGAAGATTTATACTTTTTTAATACATCTGAATATCACTGTGTTTTGTAATTTTTTATTAATTGAATACAGTCGAATTGAATACAATGTATAATTATGTATTCATGAATACAATAGCGTGAATACAACGAATACAGTCGCACAGCTGAATTTCCCTATTTTGTAGGCGAATTTCCACTACTGTATTCATGAATAAAATAGTGCGAATACAGTGAATACAGTCGCGTAACAACTAACTAGTAGATTTAAGAAGTAATTATATATATGGTAGCTATAGGAGTTAATAGCCACTAAACAATAGTGGTTCTGAAAATTCCTCTTTAATTTATTGTCACGGCCCCAATCTCCCTTCGTAGGATGTCGTGATGGCACCTAGTCTCTAAGATTAGGTAAGTCGATTACTATAACAATTTTTTAACAATGATAGTTTAAAAAAGAATTTAATATGAATACCGAAACAAGAGCAAAATGAGCATACGCGGCAATAATCATAACCTCCCAAGACTGGTAATACAGAGTCAGGAACTCTAGTTAAGTACATGGAAAGATCTCAAGGATCGAAATACAATACTGTTCAAGTGCCAAGCTGACAATACAATATAAGGAAAAGACTCCAACGGACTGCGATGACCGAGCTCGATATCTCCAATACCTGTGTCACGACCAAAACTTAGCCCGTCGTGATGGCGCCTAACATGGTACTAGGTAAGCCGACACCTCAAAATATTTCCAACACTTTTAAATGAAAAATGAACTAAAACAGGTTTAAATAATTAAAGCTCTCCTAAACTAGATAGAAGATAAAATTCAATAAGGAAGTTCCCAAAACCAGGGTGTCACTGAGTACATGAGTGTCTACACAACACAAGTCTGAAATACTGTCTATGAAAAACTAAAACTAAGTAAATAAAGCTGAAAGATAGGGAAGGAGGGTCAAGGTTTGCGGACGCCGGACAACTACCTCGAAATCTTCGAATGACTAAGCTACTCAGATAATCAGCACCCACCGTGTCCCGAAATACCTGGATCTGCACACGAAGTGCAGGGTGTAGTCTGAGTACAATCAACTCAGTAAGTAACAAGACTAACTATTGGACTGAAAGTAGTGACGAGTTTCACGGTGCAATTCAATTACAAAAATTCAGTTCAAGAAAGTAGGCATGCTTTTAAGTTCGACAGTTAAATCCAAAATAGTTAAATCGTGTCAAGTTCAATTAAAATAGGATATTGCACTTCTCAGTAACTACATGACAGATATATATGCCTAGTGATATACAGACAATAATGAAGTCATGTGCATACTTTCAGAGTATCAGTCACTCAGTCCTCCCATTCACTCCAACCTCACAATCACTCATTCCTCACAATCACTCTATCCTACAACCACTCAATCCTCTCAATCGCTCGGCACTCACACTCGCACTCAATAGGTACTTGCACCCACTATAGATGTGCAGACTCCGGAGGGCAATTTCAGCCCAAGCGCTATAATAAGCCAATCATGGCATGAATCAAATAAACATGCTGCGGGGTGCAACCCGCTCTCATAAATATCCTCACAATCAGTCCCCGGCCTCACTCAATCATAAATCTCTCCAGTCTCTCAGGCTCTCAAGAATCATGATAATCGGATCAAGCAACGATGATATAATGTATCAATAAAGGACGACAGAGACTGAGATATAATATGCAAGTAAAAATTGTGACTGAGGACAAAATGACAATTTAACAGATAATTCAACATGTAACACGACCTCTGTGGGTCCCTACAGTACCAACATATAGCCTAAGCATGATTTTCTAACATAACAACAGCTCAATTTCTCTAACACATAGTGGAAATACGGGTAACGAAAAGATTAATCAACTATATAGTTCCATGGAATCAACCAAGTCACAATTGTTATGGTGCACGCCCACACGCCGGTCACCTAGCGCGTGCATCACCTCAGCACCAATCACATAACACGTAATTCAGGGTTTCATGCCCTCAGAACCAAATTTAGAAGTGTTACTTACCTCAAATTGTGCGAAACTCTACTCCAACAAGCCTTTGCCTTGCGAAACACCCTTCGAATATCTCGAATCTAGCCACAAACAATTCGATACCATCAACTCAAGCTATAGGGATCAATTCCATATAAAAATACTAAATTCTTAATCAAAAGTCAAAAAGTTAACACAAAAGTCGGCCCCCAGGCCCAGGTCTCAAAATCCAACAAAAGTCACAAAATCCGGAAGCCCATTCAACCACGAGTCTAGCCATACCAAATTTACCAAAATCCAACACCAAATCGACACCCAAATCCCCAATTTAAACTCTCCAAATACCTAGCCTCAAACTCCCAAAATTACACCTCAAAACCACATAATCTAGGTGGGCGATTCAATGGAGAAACATAATTATTGAATAAAAATAACCACAAGTGACTTACCTCAAGAATCCCTTTGAAATCCCGCTCAAAAATTGCCCAAATTCGAGTTTGCAAAGTCAAGAAATGATAAAAACCCTCGAAACCCAACGTTTATATTCTGTCCAGGATTTCTCGTACCTGTGACAACTTACCCCCACCTATGGCTTCACGGGTGCAACCAATACATCTGCTCCTGCGATTGGTTTCTCGCCTGAAGACCAAAATTTTCGCGCCTGCGGACATGCGTCTGCGAGCACACTGTCGCTTCTGCGGAGCCAGCTCCCTTTCCCATTTCCGCTTCTGCATTCATCACTTCGCACCTACGACCTCGCAGGTGTGGGTAAACTCTTCGCACCTACAAGCACTACCCAGCTCCACTCCTGGCCGCTTTTATGATGGCTTGTGCACACATGCGGCTTCGCACTGCGATCGAAACCTCCGCAGGTGCGATTGCACCAGACCTGGTGCTTCAGCAATATTTCAAACTCCAAATTCGATCCGATAATTGTCCGAGCTCCACCCGAGGCCTTCGGGACCTCAACAAAATATACCAACAAGTCCTAAATCACGATACGAACTTAGTTGAGCCTTCAAATCATATCAAATAATGCTAAAACCACGAATCGCACTTCAATTCAAGCTTAATGCACTTTTGAACTTCCAACTTCTACATTCAATGTTGAAGCCTATCAACTCACGTCTGATTGGCCTCAAATTTTGCACACAAGTCAAAAATGATACCATAGACCTAACTCCAACCCCCCGAACCCCAATCCGAGCCCGGTAACCACAAAGTCCACTCTCGATCAAACTTCTAAATTTTTAACTTTCGCCATTTCAAGCTTAATTCAACTGCGGACCTCCAATTCACAATCCGGACACACTCCTAAGACCAAAATCACCCAACGGAGCTAGCAGAGCCTTCAAAACTCTATTCCGGAGTTGGTTACACATAAGTCAACATTCGGTCAACCTTTTCAACTTAAGCTTTCAACCCTTGAGACTAAGTGTTTCATCTCATTCCAAAATCTCTCCGGACCCGAACCAACTACCACGGTAAGTCACATAACAACAATAAGCAGGGAATGAAATGTAAATGGGGGAATAGGGCTATAACTCTTGAAACGACCGGCTGGGTCATTATATCCTCCCCCTCTTAAACAAATGTTCGTCCTCGAACGGGTCTAAAAATGTACCTGGAGTCTCTAATAGGCGTGGATATCTGCTCCGAATCTTCCGCTAGGTCTCCCAAGTAGCCTCCTCAACCGGCTGACCTCTTCACTGCACCTTCACTGAAGCTATATCCTTTGACTTCAACTTTCGAACCTGCCGAACCAAAATGGACACCAGCTCCATATCATAAGTCAAATCACCGTCCAACTGAACCGTTCTGAAATCCAAAACATGAGACAGATCGCCTACATACTTCCAGAGCATGGAATCATGAAATACTGGATGCACACTCAACAGACTAGGTGGCAAGTCAAGCTTGTAAGCCACCTCTTCATTCCTCTGAAGCACCTCAAATGGCCCAATATATCGAGGGCTTAACATGTCCTTCTTCCCGAACCTCATAACACCCTTGATGGGTGAAACCTTAAGCAGTACCTTCTCCCCAACCATGAAAGCAACATCATGAACCTTCCGATCTGCGTAACTCTTCTGTCTAGACTGCACCATGCGAAGCCGATCCTGATTCAATTTAACTTTGTCCAAAGCATCCTGAACCAAGTTAGTACCCAATAGCCTAGCCTCACCCGGCTCAACCTATCCCACCAGAGACCGACACCGTCTCCCATACAAAGCCTCATACGGAGCCATCTGAATGCTCGATTGGTAGCTACTGTTGTAAGCAAATTCTGCGAGCGGCAAAAACCGATCTCATAAACTCCCAAAATCTATGACACAAGCGCGTAGCATATCCTCCAATATCTGAATTGTGCGATCGGAATGCCCATCTGTCTGAGGGTGAAATGCTGTACCCAACCTATGTGCCTAACTCTCGCTGCACGGCTCTCCAAAACTGTGATGTAAACTGCATGCCCCAATCTGAAATGATGGACACCGGCACACCGTGAAGGCGAACAATCTCGTAGATGTAGATCTCAAATAACTGCTCCAAAGAATAAGTAGTCCCAACTAGAATGAAGTGTGCGGACTTGGTCAATGATCCACAATCACCCAAATAGCATCAAACTTCCTCGAAGTCCGTAGGAGCCCAACTATGAAATCCATGGTGATACGCTCCCATTTACACTTCAGAATCTCAAGCCTCTGAAGCAATCCGCCTGGTCTCTGATGCTTATACTTCACCTGCTGACAATTTAGGCACCGAGCTACAAACCCCACTTTATCCTTCTTCATCCTCCTCCACCAATAGTGCTGCCTCAAGTCCTGGTACATCTTCGCGGCACCCGGGTGAATGGAATACTGCGAGCTGTGGGCCTCCTCAAGAATCAACTCTCGTTACCCATCTACATTAGGCACACAAATCCAACCCTGCATCCTCAACACCCCATCATTCCCAGTAGTAACATCCTTGGCATCATCGTGCTGAACCGTGTCCTTAAGGACAAGAAAATGGGGATCATCATACTGGTGCTCTCTGATGCGATCATATAAGGAAGACCGAGAAACCACGCAAGCTAGAACCCGGCTGGCTCCGAAACATCTAATCTCACGAACTGGTTGGCCAAGGGCTGAGCATCAACTGCAAGAGGTCTCTCACCAACAGGAATGAATGCAAGGCTACCCATACTCACTGCCTTTCTACTCAAGGCATCGACTACCACATTGTCCTTTCTGGGATGATATAGAATGGTGATATCATAGTCCTTTAGCAACTCCAACCATCTCCGCTTCCTCAAATTTAGATCCTTTTGTTTGAACAAATGCTGGAGACTCTGATGATCCATACATACCTCACAAGACACATCATAGAGATAATGCCTCCAAATCTTCAATGCATGAACGATGGTAGCCAACTCCAAATCATGGACAGGGTAGTTCTTCTCATGAGGCTTTAATTGGCGCGAAGCATACACAATCACTCTACCCTCCTGCATTAAGACACACCCAATACCAATCCGAGAAGCATCACAATACACTGTATAAGAGCCAGAAGCTGAAGGCAAAACTAGATCTGGAGCTGTGGTCAAGGTATTCTTGAGCTTTTGGTAGCTCTCCTCACACTCATCCGATCACCTGAATGGAGCACTGATCTCGTCCAATTCCACTCCTCTATTCGAGGTTATGAAAACGGTCGATGCAATAGTAGTACCCAACATGAGTCGGGGTCGAATTCCACAGGGAGCTATATTATGGGAGTTAGTAGTATATATCTTAGCATATGAGTTTGTATATCTAAATTTGCACTTCCGCAAAAATTGATTGTTTTAAAGTTTAATCTAACCTACAATTGCAATTTAAGAAATAAAATTAGAAGATTATTTTTGTTGTTTTTTCAAATGTTGTAAAAGGCCTAGGGGTATGACCTTCGCCTAGGCATTTGCCTAACGGGTTGTAAACTTTAAAACTTGTTTTATTGGTCGGGGTGCATTATAGCTATCAACACTCGGTTGCCCACTCAATACCTCTCGGTCAGAGAGTAATTTTGCCTAACTTGGCTTTCTCAAGTCCAAATGGGTATTGAACAAAACGGTTGATAAAAAGCTCAAGTCGAGTTTTACTATCTCTAGGTTTAACCCTTTAATTGGGTTTATCAATCTCCTCGACTGACCCAATTTCTTGCTAGCCAAGTTTTCCTAGACTAAGTCTCTCTTTCTCAAGTAGAGACCAAGTCAAATAGGCATGAAGTAATGTTTGCAATCATTAATTCTTCAAATAAAAGCAAGAATAAGGCTAATTACTAAACACCCAACCATAAACAAGCAATAAATCAAACACCCATTAAGTTTGCACACTAGGGTTGGGTCACAACCCTAGTGAAAATCTAGCTACCCATACTTACAATGGAAGAAAAAGAAAAAGAAATGATAATTAAACCCATATTGCTAATTAAAATGATAAACTATATGTTCAAAAAGCTCAAAATAGCAAAAATTACTAAAAAGAGTAAAAGGAATCGCCTACTGTAGCGGCTGATATATAAGATATGACCTAAAATGTCTATTTATACATGGCTGAAAATTTCGGACAAATCCCTTTAAGAGGTTCTGCGCCCGCACAATTTCATGTGCGGTCCACACTTTTCTTAAGCTTGATAGGATTGGATGTCTGCAGCCGCATAACTCTGAACTGCGGCCGCACCTTGCTCTTCTGCGGTCCGCACTTTTACATGTGCGGCCACACAACTCTTCTTCTACGGCCGCACAATTATTGTGCAGTCCGCACTTCTGATGGTCTTGAAATGCAGACTCTCTGAACTTTGCTCTAACCCAGCTTCTGCGGCCGCACAATTCATGTGCAGACCGCACTTTGCACCAGTCTCTGATGGATTTTCCTTCATCACCTGCGGTCGCAGATGATATTTTGTGGTCCGAACTTCTGAGTTTTTGTGCTTTTTTTGTCCTTGAGTTCAAATTACTCCTTCTTAAGTTGGATTTTATCTCGGAAGTTCATCTTCCAATATTCCTGTAATTAAGCACAAATCATCAGTTTTCGGGAACACAATTAAACGCTTTTGGACTAAAACGAAAGCTAAAAGGTGCTAATAAGTAGTCAAAATCTTCAAGAGTTGCTCATTTGGGAAGAAGCAATTGATCACAAGGCCATCATATGGCCTCCCCTCCTCCTCCAAATGAGACAAGTGGTCTGCCACTTGATTTTCACTCCCTTTCCGATGTTGAATGTCAATATCAAACTCTTACAACAATAGCACCCATATCATAAACCTAGCTTTTGAATCTTTCTTGCTCATAAAATAACGAAGTGCCACATGGTCCGTATGAACAACAACCTTTGCACCCATCAAGTACGGGCAGAATTTCTCAATAGCAAACACAATGGCAAGGAGCTTTTCTCTGTAACGGTGTAATTGACTTGGGCATCATTCATGGTCTTACTACCATAGTAGACAGATGAAAAATCTTGTTGATACGTTGCCCTAAAACTGCTCCAACGGCTACATCACTAGCATCACACATGAGCTTAAAAGAATAGTCTAATTAGGAGCAGTGATAATGGGAGTTGTTGTCAACTTAAACTTTAGCAATTCAAAAGCGCTCATGCATTCATCATTGAAGTGAAACTTAGCATCTTTCTCTAAGAGCCTGCATAATGGGTTCACCACTTTAGAAAAATCCTTTATGAAGCGCCGGTAGAACCCCGCATGACACAAGAAACTTCTCACGCCTTTCACTGAAGTTGGAGGTGGAAGTTTAGAAATCATCTCTATCTTCGCCTTGTCAACCTCTATGCAATTCTTTGAAATTTTGTGGCCAAGGACAATGCCTTCCTTGACCATAAAATGGCATTTCTCCTAATTTAGCACCAAGTTCGTTTCTTCACACCTAGCCAATACTTTATTCAGATTTTCCAAGCAATCATCAAAGGAATCCCCGACTACTGAGAAATCATCCATGAAGACTTCAAGGGAGTCCTCGACCATATCCGTAAAGATCTCCATCATACACCTTTTAAAAGTCGTCGGTGCATTACATAAGCCAAATGGCATCCGCTTGAATGCGAAAGTGCCATAGGGACAAGTGAAAGTTGTTTTCTCTTGATCTTCCGAGGCAATAATGATTTGGTTGTAGCCCGAATATCCATCTAGAAAGCAATAGAAAGCACGGCCGACCAGCCTATCAAGCATTTGGTCAAGGAAAGGAAGTGGAAAAAAGGTCTTTCCTCATGACTTTGTTTAGCTTCCGATAGTCCATGCACACTCTCCACCCGGTCACCGTTCTTGTGGGAATCAACTCGTTCTTATCATTGGTGAGCACAATTATGCCCCCCTTTTTAGAGACACATTGTACCGGAGAAGTCAACAAACTGTTGGAAATAGGGTAGACCACCCAGGCATCCAACCATTTGATAATCTCCTTCTTGACCACGTCTTGCATGGCTTCATTGAGTCTCTTTTGATGTTCAATGGAGGGTTTGGCATCTTCCGTAGTTAATCTTGTGCATGCAAACTACGGGGCTTATTCCCCGAATATCCGCCAAAGTCCACCCAATAGCTTTCTTCCTTTTGTGGAGCACCGCCAATGTAGAGTCAACCTGCATGTTAGTCAAACAAGAGGAAAGAATAACCGGTAAAGTAGTACAAGGGCCAAGGAATTCATACTTGAGATGTGGAGGAAATGGCTTCAACTCCAAGATAGGAGGCTCTTCAATTAAAGGGTTTGTAGGAGGAGTTTTCCTATTCTCAAGATCAAAGAAAAGTTTCTGGGGTACATAGTTGTACGACCCCATTCCTTGTAATGAATTAACACATTCCATGAAGCCATCCATCTCGTCATCATCAAAATTGAGCAAGACGACCTCCAACATATCACTCACATTAATCGTGGCACTTGTATCATCCATAATCACATCGGTCACCCAGTCCATGAATGAACACACTTCATTGCTATTCGGTTGCCTCATAGATTTGCACATGTGGAACATCGCCTTTTTATCACCTACCCGGAAAGTGAGTTCTCCAGCTTCCACATCAACAAGAGCCTTCCCCGTAGTAAGGAAAGGTCTTCCAAGAATAATCGATATCTCATAGTCCATTTCACAATCAAGAATAACAAAGTCCGCCGGGAGAATAAACTTATTGACACGAACCAATACATCTTCAATCACCCCCAACGGTCTCTTCATTGTACGATCAACCATTTGTAATCTCATAGATGTGGGTCTTGGTTGCCCAATTCCCAAGGTCTTGAAAACTGAATAGGGCATCAAATTGATACTCGCCCCAAGATCACAAAGAGCTTTGGCAAACTCGACACTTCTAATTTTGCAAGGGATTGTGAAAGCACCGGGATCTTCCAACTTAGGAGCCATCGAATGCATAATTGCACTCACTTGGTGAGTGACATTGATAGTTTTAAAATTCATCGACCGCTTATTTGTCACCAAGTCCTTCATAAACTTTGCGTATCCAAGCATTTGCTCCAAGGATTCAACTAATGGCACATTTATCGAGAGACTCTTCATCATATCAATAAAATTTTTGAATTGATTCTCGCCATTTTGCTTGGCGAGCCTTTGAGGATATGGAGGAGGTCGCTTAGGCAATGGTACTTTAGCCTTTTGCACTACCGGTTCGGTATGTCAATCACATGCTCCCTAGATGGGTTCACTTCCACTTGAGTCTCGTCCATCGTGTCATCAATATCAATCCGCACTTCATCATTATCTTGCACTACATTGGTTGGGATCTCCTCTTCTTCTACCACTTGCTCATCATCCACAAGTTGCCTTTGACTAGAGGTGGGTGCATTCCCACCTCTTTCACTTCTTGTATTAATAGCCATGGCATGCCCTTTTTTTCCCACCCTTCGGGTTCACCACCGTGTCACTTAGTAGTGTCCCTTTAGGACGAAAATTTAACGCTTGAGAGATTTGACCCATTTGCACCTCAAGATTGTGGATCAATGTGTTGTGTGAAGCAAGTTGGGCATCGGAATCGGCATTCTTGTCCATCATTAATTTGAACATGTTCTCAATACGGCCCATTTCATTGTTGGACGAACTAGGAGCATGGAAAGGATAAGGGGGTGGGTTGCTCGGTTGTTGAAATATCGGGGGCCTTTGAAAACCCGACCCCCGATTTCCTTGATTGTTGTTCCACTCGCCTTGGTTGTTGCCTCCCCAATTGCCTTGGTTATTATTGTTATGCCAATTCCCTTAGTTGTTGATTCCACTCCAATTGCCTTGATTGTTGTTATTCCAATTGCCTTGATTGTTTCCACCACTTCAATTACCTTGATTTTGAGAATTCCAATTGCCTTGATTGTTTGAAGGTCTCCATTGTTGTTGACTAGGGCCTTGGAAGTTGTTTCTTTGCCCTTGAAAATTATTCACATATTGGACCTCTTCTTCTTGGCCATTGTAAGAATCACCTTGATCAAATCCACTATCACTTGTCACAAAATTGTCCACTCTTTGTTGCACTTGTGGACTTCTTGTTCTTCACTTGTTCACCATCATATTGACTCCCTCCATAGCATTAACTTGCCTCGGGTTTTGCACTTGTTGAAGTTGAGCCTTTGCCAATTGGTTCATGGTGGTCGCCAACTCGGCTATGGCTTGTCCATGGTCATGTAACTCTTTATGAAGAAGAATCACATTGAGGTCACCTTGTGGAATATTGGCTCTAGATTGCCACGCCGATGAAGTATCCGCCATCTCATACAAAATATCACATGCCTCCGCATAAGGCGTCCGACAAGTTGATTCACTACACATTATAGTTGTATTGATCCCCCGATAGAAAGTTTGTTGAATCATGTTCTCCGTCATATCATTGTTGGGGTACTCTTTCACCATTGTTCTATATCTTTCTCATATCTCGTGTAGTGGTTCATTGGAATCTTGCTTGAATGCTAGAATTTCATCTCCAAGAATAGCCATGTGCCCAGGAGAGAAGTACTTAGAGATAAATTTCTCCGCTAGTTCATCCCAAGTACGAATGGAACGACTAAGCAAGCATTCCAACCAATCTAAAGCCTTCCCCCGTAGAGAGAAGGGAAAAAGCCTTAGCCTTAAAGCATCCTCGGAGACATTTGTTTGTTTGCTCCCCCAACACATATGATGAACCACTTCAAGTGTTTATATGCATTTTGTCCTGGTGCATCGGTGAAGAACCCTCGTTGCTCGAGCAAAGTGAGCATCAAGTTGGTTATTTGGAAGTTGCCCGCCCTAATATGGGGAAGGACTATACCACTTGCATACCCTTCATTCGGCAACACCCGGTGTGGAGCTGCTCGTGGTGGATGTGGGGGTGGAATGGGAACATTGTCTTGAGGCGCTCGGCCTCGTCTGTTGGCTTGAGGTTCAAGTGGGACCTCATCCATTTGATCATCCTCCACATCCTCATCCCCCAAAGCTATATTTCCGAGCTCGTTGTTTGCCATGATTGCACCTACAATACTCACACGTTAGTAACGAGGAAGGAAAAGAAGATATCCCAAAAAACACACCTAAATATATAGCTAACACCATTTTTAGCTCCCAAGCAACGGCTCCAAAAATTGATCTCGTTCAATTTCACTCCTCTATTCGAGGTTATGAAAACGGTTGATGCAATAGTAATACCCAACTAGAGTCGGGGTCGAATTCTTCAAGGAGCTATATGTATGGGAGTTAGTAGTATATATCTTAGCGTGTGGGTTTGTAAATCTAAATTTGCACTTCCGCAAAAATTGGTTGTTTTAAACTTTAATCTAAACTACAATTGCAATTTAAGAAATAAAATTAGAAGATTGGTTTTGTTGTTTTTCAAATGTTGTAAAAAGCCTGGGGGTGTGACCTTCGCCTAGGTATTTGTCTAACAGGTTGCAAACTTTAAAGTTTGTTTTATTGGTCGAGGTGTATTATAGCTATCAACATTCGGTTGCCCACTCAATACCTCTCGGTCAGAGAGTGATTTTGCCCAATTTGGCTTTCTCAAGTCCAAATGGGTATTGAACAAAACGGTTGATAAAAAGCTCAAGTCAAGTTTTACTATCTCTAGGTTCAACCCTTTAATTGGGTTTATCAATCTCTCGATTGACCCAATTTCTTGCTAGCCAAGTTTTCCTAGACTAAGCCCCTCTTTCTTAAGTGGAGACCAAGTCAAATAGGCATGAAGTAATGTTTGCAACCATTAATTCTTCAAATAAAAGCAAGAACGAGGCTAATTAATAAACACCCAACCATAAACAAGCAATAAATCAAACACCCATTAAGTTCACACGCTAGGGTTGGGTCACAATCCTAGTGAAAATATAGCTACTCACACTTAAAATGGAAGAAATAGGAGAAAAAATAATAATTAAACCCGTATTGCTAATTAAAATGATAAACTCTTTGTCCAAAAAGCTCAAAATAGCAAAAACTACTAAAAAGAGTAAAAGGAATCGTCTACTGTAGCAGCTGATTTCCAAGATTGACATAAAAATGTGAAACTTGTCTATTTGTATAGGGCTGAAAATTTCGAACAAAAATGCCGTTTCGGAGGTTCTGTGGCTGCATAATTCCATGTGCAGTCCGCACTTTTCTTCAGCTTGACAGGATTGGAAGTCTGCGGCCGCATAATTCTGAACTGCAGCCGCAATGCACTCTTTCTGCGGTCCGCACTTTTACATGTGCGGCCGTACCTTGCTCTTCTACAGTACGCACTTTTGCGGCCGCACAACTCTTCTTCTGCGGCCGCACAATTATTGTGCGGTCCGCACTTCAGATGGTCTTGAAATGCAGACTCTCTGAACCAGCTTCTGCAAATGCACAATTCATGTGCGGACCGCACTTTGCACCAGTCTCTGATGGATTTTCCTTCATCACCTGCGGCCGCAGATGATATTCTGCAATCCGCACTTCTAAGTTTTTGTGCCTTTTTTGTCCTTGAGTTCAGATTACTCCTTCTTCAGTTGGATTTCATTTAGGGAGTTCATCTTCCAATATTCCTGCATTTAAGCATATTTCATCAGTTTTCGGGAACAAAATTAAACGCCTTTGGACTAACGAAAGCTAAAAGGCGCTAATAAATAGTCAAAATCCCCACTTATCACCTTCTAGGTCAATTTGGTCAAAGGCGATGCAATAGACGAGAAACCCACCACAAAGCGACGATAATAACTAGCCAAGTCGAGAAAGCTCTGAATCTCCATAGCTGAGGACGGTCTGGGCCAACTCTAAACCGTCTTTATCTTCTTCAGATCCACCTTAATCCCCTTACTGGACACCACATGCCCCAAGAACGCCATCGAACTAAACAAAAACTCACACTTGGAGAACTTGGCATAAAGCTTCTCCTCCCTCAGTCGCTGCAACACAATCCTCAAATATTGGGCATGCTCCTCTTAGCTACGAGAGTACACATGATACATCAATGAATATTATGAAAAACGAGTCGAGATAAGGCTGAAATACATTGTTCAACAACTGCATGAATGATGTTGGGGCGTTGGTCAACCCAAAAGACATCACAAGGAACTCATAATGACCATAACGGGTCCTGAATGTCGTCTTTAGAATATTCGAGTCCCGAATCTTCAACTGGTGTTACCCAGACCTCAAATCAATCTTAGAGAACACCCTCACTCCCTGAAGCTAGTAAAATAAATCATCAATACGTGGCAAATGATACGTGTTCTTGATTGTAACTTTGTTCAACTGCCTATAGGCAATGCACATCCGTGTAGTACCATCCTTATTCTTCACAAACAGAATCGGTGCACCCTAAGGCGACACACTAGGCCTAATAAACCCTTTATCAAGAAGTTTCTGAAGCTTCTCTTCAATTCCTTCAACACAACTAGTGCCATACGATACGGAGGAATAGAAATAAGCTGGGTGCCCGGCACCAAGTCAATACCTAAGTCAATATCCCTGTCGAGCGACATGCCCGACAGGTCTGCAGGAAACACATTCGGAAAGTCTCACACCACCGAAACAGAGTCAATAGTAGGAGTATCAACACCACTATCTCTCTCAAAGGAAAAATAGGACAGACACCCCTTCCCAACCATCCGTTGGGCCTTCAAATACGAAATGACCCTGCTGGGAACATAATCTAGGGAACCTATCCATTAGATCCTTGGTAACCCCGGTATCGCCAACGTCACGGTCTTAGCATGACAATCCAGCATAGCATGATATGAGACAACCAGTCCATACCCAAGATCATGTCGAAATCAACCATACTAAGCAATAAGATATCAACTCTAGTCTCCAATCACCCGATAGTCACTACACATGACTGATATACGCGGTACACAACAATAGTATCGCCTACTGGCATAAATACATGAACAAATGAAACAAAGGACTCACAGAGCATAGTCAGATAATGAGCAAAATACGATGATACATACGAATAAGTGGAACCAGAGTCAAATAATACAAAAGCAACCCTGTGGCATACTAAGACAATACCTGTGATCACTGCATCTGAAGCAATAATATCTGGCCTGGCAGGAATAGCATAGAATCGGTCCTGACCGCCACCTGATTGGGCCTCCCTCTAGGGCGACCTCTAGCTGCCTGGGCCCTACCCCGAGCTGGCTTGGCGGGTGGTGAAGTAGCTGGTGTAGAAGTCGCAGCCTGACTTCTCTGCTGAACTAGACCTCCCGAGCAACGGGGACACTGTCTCCACATATGCCCAAACTCCCCGCACTCGAAGCAACTCCCCGGTAATAGTGGTGGTGGGGATTGAATCGGGCCCCGAGTACTAGAGTAACTGCTAGAAGGACCTGGCATAGATGAACCCTGAACCGATGGAGCTCGGGATAAACTCTAAGCAGGGAGAGCACTAAGAGATGACTGACCCGGATGGCACTATATGAACTATGGCTAGATGATGCACCACGGTGAACTGGACGAGTTATCTGTGCAGGCCTATAAGGACGACCCCTGTTGTGGTAGGACTTTCCCCTAGAAGGTACACCACTGAAACTCCACGAACTATGAGGCCTCTTAGCCTCCGTTTCCTCACGCTTCTGACTACAAGTAAGCTCTAGCCGCAGAGCAATTTCAACCACCTCGTCGAACGTAGTACCTGATACACTCTCTCGAATCATAACAAAACGGTACTAATAGTAGAGTCCATCAATGAACCTCTTAATCCTCTCCCTCTCAGTGGGGACCAACCAATCTGCATGACGAGCCAACTCAATAACCCTCATCTCATATTGGATCACAGACATCCCATCCTAACGCAGCTGCTCGAACTGTCTGCGCAACTACTCCCTACGGGTCTGTGGCACAAACTTCTCAAAGAAGAGAACGGAGAACTCATGCCATGTAAGTGGTGTCACACCAACTGGCCTGCATATCATAGGCCTCCCACCATCTGAAGGAAGCCCCAGTAAACTGAAAAGTAGTGAACGAGACCCTCACTGGTCTCCAAAATACTCGTCGTGCGAAGAATCCACTGGCACCTATCCAAGAAGTCTTGGGCGTCCTCAGACTCAGTCCCACTAAAGAATGGAGGCTGGAGCCTCCCAAACCTCTCACGTCTCCTCTGCTCATCATCAGTCATAAAGTGACTCGCCTGGGCCTGAGCAACTGCAACCGGTTGGGCTGATAGTACCCCCGGTGTCTGAAGTCACTGCATCACCTGCTCCGGCGTACGGGCGACGGGAGTCTGAGTACCTCCCCCGGCCTGAGAAGTGGCTGGCACGGTCTGAACATAAACCTCCTAAGCAACGCTAGTGCACAAAGTCAAAATCTAAGCAAAAGCCTCCTGAATACCTGGAATCACAATGGGCACCGCTGGTGCCTTAGCTTGCCCCACTGGCTCAACAATATCTGGTACCTGCTCCTAAGCTGGAGCAACTGGTGGATCTGCAGGCGCTACTCTAGTTGTTGTACGGGCTACACCTCTTCCCCTACTGTGGCCCCTACCGCGACTCCGACCTCTCGTAGCCCTAGCCGGTGGTACTGCTGGCTGTCCATCCTGTGTGGTAGCACGTGTCCTCACCATCTTTGAGAGAATAGAATAACAAAAATTTAGTTCCCGGACTCAAAAAATTCACACGACAAGAATACAAGAATGTGAAGTTTCCTAAGCGTTCGGCAGCCTCTCGAAGATAAATACAGACGTCTCTGTACCGATCCGCAATACTCTACTAAACCTGCTCATGACTCGTGAGACGTATATAACTTAGGCTCTAATACCAACTTGTCACGACCCAAAACTTAGCCCGCCGTGATGGAGCCTAACATGGTACTAGGTAAGCCGCCACCTCAAAACATTACCAACATTTTTAAATGAAAAATGAAATAAAACAGATTTAAATAATTAAAGCTCTCATAAACTGGATAGAAGATCAAAACTCAATACAGAAGTTCCCAAAATCAGGGTGTCACTGAGTACATGAGCGTCTATACAACACAAGTGTGAAATACTGTCTATGAAAAATTGAAACTAAATACATAAAGCAGAAAGATAGAGAAGGAGGGTCAAGGTTTGCAGACGCCGGGCAGCTACCTCGAAATCTCTGAATGACTAAGCTGCTCTGATAATCAGCACCCACCGTGTCCCGAAACACCTGGATCTGCACACGAAGTACAAGGTGTAGCATGAGTACAATCAACTCAGTAAGTAACAAGAGTAACTATTAGACTGAAAGTAGTGATGAGCTTCACGGTGTAGTTCAATTACAGAAACTCGGTTCAAGAAATTAGGCATGCTTTTAAGTTCGACAGTTAAATCCAAAATTCTTAAATCGTATCAAGTTCAATTAAAATAGGATATTGCACATCTCAGTAACTACATGACAGATATATATGCCTAGTGATGTACAAACAGTAATGAAATCATGTGCATACTCTCAGAGTATCAGTCACTCAGTCCTCCCATTCACTCCAACCTCACAGTCACTCATTACTCACAGTCACTCCATCCTCACAGCCAATCAATCCTCCCAATATCTCGGCACTTGTGCTCAGCACTCGCACTCACACTCAATATGTACCTGCATCCACTGTGGATGTGCAAACTCCGGAGGGGCAATTTCAGCCCAAACGCTATAATATGCCAATCATAGCATGAATCAAATAAACGTGTTGTGCATGCAGCCTGATCCCATAAATATCCTCACAATTAGCCCTCGGCCTCACTCAGTCATTCTTTAAGGTTGAGATCGACGATCCCAAGTTCTTTTACCCCATTCAGAAAGTCTTTTCTGCGAGACGACTCGTAGGAGGTGAGATACTAAATTCTTAATTAAAAGTCAAAAAGTCAACTCAAGAGTCGGCCTTCCAGCCCAGAATCCAACAAAAGTCCCAAAATCTGAAAGCCCATTCAACCACGAGTCCAACCTTACCAAATTTACGAAAATCCAACACCAAATCGACACCCAAATCCCCAATTTAAACTCTCCAAATCCCGAGCCTCAAACCCCCAAAATTACACCTCCAAACTATACATTCTAGGTGGGAAATTCAATGGGGAAACATAACTATTGAATAAAAATAACCACAAGTGACTTACCTCAAGAAACCCTTCGAAATCCCTCTCAAGCATCGCCCAAATCCGAGTTTGCAAAGTCAAGAAATGATAAAACCCTCGAAACCCAACGTGTATATTCTGACCAGGTTTTCTCGCACCTGCGACAACTTACCCGCACCAGCAGCTTCGCAGGTGCGACCAGAACATCTACTCCTGCGATTGGCTTCGCCCCAGTGGACACGCGTCTACGAGCACGCTGCCGCTTCTGCGGAGCCAGCTCCCTTTCCCATTTGCACTTTTGCGTTCATCACTTCGCACATGCGACCTCGCAGGTGCAGGCAAACTATTCGCACCTGCTAGCACTGCCCAGCTCCACTCCTGGCCGCTTTTGTGATGGCTTGTGCGCACATGCGGCTTTGCACCTGCGATCAAAACCTCTGTAAGTGCTATTGCACCAGACCTGGTGTTTCAACAATCTTTCAAACTCCAAATTCGATCCGATAATCGTTCAAAATCCACCCTAGGCCCCTGGACCTCAACCAAATATACCAACAAGTCCTAAATCACGATACAAACTTAGTCGAGCCTTCAAATCACATCAAACAACGCTAAAATAACGAATCGCACTTCGATTCAAGCCTAATGCACTTTTGAACTTCCAACTTCTACATTCGGTGCTGAAACCTATCAAATCATGTCCGATTGACCTCAAATTTTGCACACCATTATGAAATGACACCACGGACCTACTCCAACTCCCAGAAGCCCAATCCGATCTCGATAACCACAAAGTCCACTCTCGGTCAAACTTCTAAATTTTCAGCTTTCACCATTTCAAGCCTAATTCAACTTGGACCTCCAATTCACAATCCAGACACACTCTTAAGTCCAAAATCACCCAAAGGAGCTAGCGGAACCATCAAAAATGAAGGGAATGTAAAAGATCCCTTTTGCTTTGGTTAAAACATTTGTCCCACATAGGAAAAAGAAAGGAAAAAGAGGTGTATATATTACATTACACCTTCTCCAGTTGCTAAAAGGGTTGGAGGGGCAAGGACCCCTCGCGCCGTCGTCGTCGCTCGCTCGGCTCGACTTCGACTTTGGATTTGGATTTGTCAAAGATCGATTGACTGATTATTTTTTTGGACAAACTTTTCCTTAATTATTTAATTAATTATTTATTTATGTAATTAATTATTTATTTAGTAAATAAGAAACCATCCAACGCGGATCGACCCTGACCCGCGCGCGACCCGCGACTTGTGACCGACCCGGTCCGTTTTTCCACTTCCCGGATTTTTTCGAATTTCCCTCCAAAAACCTGGTGACTGATCTGAATAGTTGCAAACATTCAGAATCGGTACCTCCAACAGCTATAAGTTCTAGATTTTTTCTAGAATTCAGTACGAATTTTTCTACAATCTAACTTTCTCAAACTCTCTTCTTTATTCTGTGTGATACACTACCGTTGAGTGGTTCGCCGCTACCAGAATTTGGAGTACTATTATTTTGGTAAGATAATCGTTCTATCCTGGGAGGGGATATTCCATCAACCTCGAGTACTGAGAGGGGGATAATTTCCTTAAGGACACACTTTAAACTAAGTAGGCTCGATTATATTCTGAAAATATTTCTACACTGTTTCTATTCATTCTCCGGTTTCTATAGTTTACTATTTCTACACTGTTTTTACTAAGTGTTTCACAGATTGTGTTTAAACATTATTTAAACTTATACAGATTATTTTTATAACAATCTTAAGGAAATTACAGTTTATATATTAAGCCGTATTCCATTTTGGAGATTAAAACTTGTGTGATTTTC
Source organism: Nicotiana obtusifolia (assembly GCA_002018475.1). Classification (NCBI taxonomy): domain Eukaryota; kingdom Viridiplantae; phylum Streptophyta; class Magnoliopsida; order Solanales; family Solanaceae; genus Nicotiana; species Nicotiana obtusifolia. Next base: position 8,262 of record MCJB01048402.1, on the reverse strand, counting down.
TACTCCATATGAAATTTTGTATTCTGACTTGAAGACATAAAAACTTCGTTGGAATATTAGAGTTCATACTTGTACAATGATTTGAAGAACATAAAAACTTCATCGTTGCTGTTGGAAATTTTTTGCTATTCTGATTATTAAGACAATTTGTCAATTTTGACAGTAAAAAGAAATGGCAAGTGAAAGTGCTACTCCTTCTGCGACTCGAAATCCCTCTGCGAATGTTGCACCAGCGGTTACTCTTACAACCTGTGCCGCTGTGCCACCGGCTGAGAAACCTGCGAAGTTCATCGGTGCCAACTTTAAAGGATGGCAGCAAAGAATGTTCTTTTGGCTTACCACCCTTGGTATGCAGAAGTTCACTAACGAAGACCCTCCTATGCTTGCTACTGATATGCCGGCCAATAAAAAATATATGATTGTTGAGGCATGGAAACATGCTGATTTTTTGTGCAAAGGCTACATTTTGAGTGCCTTAGAAGATGACTTGTACAACGTCTACAGTGCAGTAGAGACCTCCAAAGAAATATGGAGTGCACTTGAAAAGAAGTACAAAACCGAAGATGATTGCTTGAAGAAGTTTGTGGTTGCCAAATTCCTAGACTACAAAATGATGGATAAAAAAACCGTCGGAACCCAAGTTCAAGAGCTTCAACTTATCTTTCATGACCTTATTGCTGAAGGCATGGTAGTGAATGAAGAGTTCTAAGTGGCTGCAATGATTGAGAAGTTGCCACCCTCATGGAAAGATTTCAAGAATTATCTTAAGCACAAGAGAAAGGAAATGAAGTTGGAGGATATTGTGATTCGTCTCAAGATCGAGAAAACCGCTGAGAAGAAGTACCGTAAGAGTTCACATATTGAAAGGGTAAACGTCGTTGAAGATGCTGCTCCGAAAAAGAACAAGAAAAGAAAGAGGCCTTCTGGAAAGGAGAAGTATCCTAAAAAGAAAAAATTCAAGGGCAACTATTATAACTGTGGTAAAGCAGGCCATAAAGCTCCCGACTAACGTGCCCCCAAGAAGGAGAAAGAGAAAAACAAGGGTCAAGCAAACATGGTGGTAGATGTCGATGACCTGTGTGCAATGCTGTCTGAGTGCAACCTGGTTGGCAACCCAAAGGAGTGGTGGCTTAATTCTGGCCCCACTCGACATGTGTGTGCCGTTGAGGAAGCATTTGCAACCTACACTCCCATTGGACCCGAAGAGGAGCTATACATAAGAAATACTGCAACAGCCAAAGTTGAAGGATATGGAAAGATTCTGTTGAAGATGACATCCGGAAAAGTGCTGAATCTCAACAACCTCATGCACGTTCCAACAATTAGGGAGAATCTAGTTTCAGCCGCACTACTCGTGAAAAATGGGTTTAAGTGCATGATGGTTAGTGATAAATTTGTACTTAGTAAGAATGACATGTTTGTAGTAAAGGGCTACCTCACCGAGGGCCTTTTCAAACTTAATGTAATGGTTGTTGACAGTATTAATGGAAAATCTGCTTCTTTTTACTTATTGGAGTCAAATAATTTATGGCATGTTCGTTTAGGACATGTCAATTATAAAACCTTGCGAAAAATGATTAATCTTGAAATATTGCCTAAATTTGAGTGTAATATATCTAAATGTCAAATATGTGTTGAATCAAAGTTTGTAAGCATTCGTATAAGTCTGTTCAAAAGAATTCAAATCTTTTAGACTTAATCCACATTGACATTTGTGATATGAAGTCAATACCATCTCGCGGTGGGAAAAAGTATTTCATAACTCTTATTGACGATTACACTCGATATTGTTATGTTTATTTGCTAAATAGTAAGGTGAAGTAATAGAAGCATTTAAGCAATTAAGAATGAAGTTGAAAATCAATTGAATAAAAAGATTAAAATGATTAAAAGTGATAGGGGTGGAGAATATGAATCTCCTTTTGCACAAATATGTTTAGAATATAGAATCATCCATCAAACTACTGCCCCCTACACACCATAATCCAATGGAGTTGCGGAAAGAAAAAATTGGACATTGAAAGAAATGATGAATTCTTTACTAATCAGTTTCGGTTTACCGCAGAATTTGTGGGGGAAGCTATCCTTACAGCTAACCGAATAATCAACAGAGTACCCCACAGCAAAACACACTCTATTCCTTATGATAAATGGAAAGGAAGAAAACTCAACTTGAAATATTTTAAAGTGTGGGGGTGTCTAGCAAAGGTACAAGTACCTTTACCCAAAAGGGTGAAAATAGGACAAAAACCGTGGACTGTGTTTTCATGGATATGCAACAAACAGTAAAGCATGTAGATTTTTGGTTCATGATTCTGAGAATCCCGAAATTCATATCAATACTGTAATTGAATCTGATAATGCTAAATTCTTTGAAAACATCTATCCGTGCAAAATTGAATGCGAGTCGTCGAATGAAAGATCTAAACGACCACGGGAAGAACCAAAGGAGAATGCCCCTAGCGAAGAAGATCCAAGGCATAGCAAACGTCAAAGTACACCTACTTCCTTCGGTCCAGATTTTGTGACATTCCTGCTTGAAAATGAGCCTCAAATTTTCAAAGGGGCTATGTCATCTCCTGATTCAGCATTTTGGAAAGAGACAGTCAATAGTGAGATTCAATCAATCTTAGATAACCACACATGGGATGCAGTTGATCTTCTTCTTGGAAACAAGCCTTTAGGTTCTAAATGGATTTTTAAAAGGAAAATAAAAGTTGATGGCACTATTGACAAATATAAGGCAAGGCTTGTGGTCAAAGGTTATAGACAAAAGGAAGGTCTTGATTATTTTGATACATACTCGCCTGTAACAAGAATAACGTCCTTTCGGGTGTTAGTGGCTCTGGCAGTCGTGTATGGTCTTGAAATTCACCAAATGGATGTTAAAACAGCTTTCTTAAATGGTGATTTGAGGAAGAAATTTTCATGGAACAACCCGAGGGTTTTGTGGTTCTTGGTAAAGAAAAGAAAGTATGCAAACTTGTAAAGTCGCTTTATGGACTTAAACAAGCACTCAAATAATGGCATGTTAAATTTGACCAAACCATGTTGGCAAATGGCTTTAAAATCAATAAGTGTGATAAATGTGTTTACATTAAAAATACTCCAGGCCACGAAGTTATTGTTTGTTTGTATGTTGATGACATGCTGATAATGAGCAAAGGTATGGCAGATATAAATGCTACAAAGCGCATGCTGGCTAGCAAATTTAATATGAAAGACTTACGAGTTGCTGATGTAATCTTAGGAATCAGAATTCATAGAACTCCACAAGGTTTAGTATTATCACCGTCTCACTACATAGAGAAAATACTTGACAAGTTCAAGTACTTGGAATTCAAGATTGCCAGAACTCCAATTGATGTGAGTTACGCACTTCAAAAGAAAGAAGGTGAAAGTAAATCACAAGGAGACTATGCGAGAGTGTTGGGAAGTCTGATGTATATCATGAATTGTACATGACCAAATATAGCATGTGCTATTAGCAAACTGAGTCGGTTTACAAGTAATCCCAATCACACACATTGGATGGAAATGAAACGAGTTTTGGGTTATCTGAAACATACTCAAGACTATGCTTTGCATAATAATAAATATCCCGAAGTGATTGAGGGATATAGTGATGCAAAATGGATCACTGGATCGTCTGAAGTTAAATCCACGAATGGATATGTTTTCACAATTTGGGAGTTGAGCGGTGTCTTGGAAATCATCCAAACAAACTTGCATCGCCCGTTCCACTATGGAATCTGAATTCATAGCTTTAGACAAGGCCGATGAAGAAGCTGAATGGCTTCGAAATTTCCTAGAAGATAATCCATTTCGGCCAAATCTTTGGCTCCTATATGTATACATTGTGACAGTCAAGCAGAAATAGGTAGGGCAGGGAGCGTAATATATAACGAAAAATCTCGTCACATACGAGGGAGACACAATACCGTTAGACAACTCCTCTCTAGTGGCGTTATCACGATTGATTATGTAAAAGGTCCCTTTTGCTTTGGTTAAAGCATTTGTCCCACATAGAAAAAAAAAGGAAAAAGGAGGTGTATATATTACATTACACCTTCTCTAGTTGCTAAAAGGGTTGGAGGGGCAAGGACCCCTCGCGCCGTCGTCGTCGCTCAGCTCGGCTTCGACTTTGGCTTTGGTTTTGGTTTTGGTTTTGGATTTGGATTTGGATTTGTCAAAGATTTGTTGATTATTTTTTTGGACAAACTTTTTCTTAATTATTTAATTAATTAATTATTTATTTATTTAATTAATTATTTAATAAATAGAAAACCATCCAACACAGATCGACCCTGACCCGCGCGCGACCCGCGACTTGTGACCGACCCTGTCCGTTTTTCCTCTTCCTGGATTGTTTTGAATTTCCCTCCAAAAATCTGGTGACTGATCTGAATGGTTGTAAACATTCAGAATCAGTACTTCCAACAGCTATAAACCGCTACCAGAATTTGGAGTAATACTATTCCGGTAAAATAATCGTTCTATCCTGGGAGGGAATATTCCATCAACCTCGAGCACTGTGAGGGGAATAATTTCCTTAAGGACACATTTTGAACTAAGTGGGCTCGATTATATTCTGAAAATATTTCTACATTGTTTCTGTTCATTTCCCAATTTTTGTAATTTACTGTTTCTATACTGTTTTTACTAAGTGTTTGACAGATTGTGTTTAAACGTTATTTAAACTTATATAGATTATTTTTGATAACAATTTGAATCAAGCTGGTGAACCGCGTCGGCGACCTCGAAATCGATCGAACTCAACCAACTGAACCTTGGACAAACATCGTGGTGTTTCAATGATTTTGGGGTAAGCTTTAAGATTGGCAGCTCTTCAATGGCTGCGTTTCATTGGGATTTCGGGTTGTTTAAAAAGGGGGGAAGAACTGGTTTTGGAGTGAGAAACAGAGATGTTTTCATGGCTGAAATTTCTGAACTTTTGCTATGGAAAGCTTCACGCGCAGAAACACACTTTTTCGTTTTCTCTGCCTCCGTTTTCTCTCCTTGTTTTTACGTGTCCCCCTTTGTTCTTTCATTTGTGTTTATAGATAAATGAAAGGAGATTATGCATTCACAGATATGGGTGTTGGTGAGATCATGTGCATGTGATGTTGTGTGTGGGGTGAGAGACGGGAAAGTTAGGGAGTGTGGAGGTGAGAAACGTGAGGCTGGTGGGGAGTTTGGGAAGTTAGAGATGTTCGATTAGTGATTAAATTAAGATTTTTTTGTCCATTTCTTTTTTTTGTTAAGAGAAATAAAAGAAAATATAAAGATAAGAATATTAATTACCTATTTTTAGACCAATACAAATATATACTTGGACTATGATTTAAATGACACTAAAAATAAATTAAAAGAGTCTACTTATTAAGATCCTAATTAAGAAAACATTTTTTTTCTGCTACTAAAAAGTAGGAACAAAACATATACTCTAAGAATATGCAATTTTCTTTTGTAGTTTTTAAGTTTTCTCAAATAAAACCAATGAAAAATGAGATAAAAATTTAAAATATCAAGATAAGACTTAAAAGAAATATTTACACTAAAATAATATAGATTTTAGGTATGGTAAAAAATTAGCTGTTCATAATACTCATTCAAATAAATTGTATAATCAAATATATATTATCCTAAAATTTATAATTATTTTACTTTTTAACTGCACATCAAATTTTAAACGTACTTTTGACATAACACTTAATAATTGCACGTCAGATACTTATAGTTTAATAATATTTATATGGCTTTTTAAAGCTTTATACTTATGTATGTCAAAGTCTGTTGGAGGGTTGAATTTAGTTAACTTGAAATTGTGGAATAAAGCTGCTATAGCTAAAATTTGTTGGGATCTTGCTCATAAACAGATAAGTCGTGGATCAAATCTTACTACACAAAGGTCGACAGTTTATGGATGTTTCAGTGCCACAACAAGCGTGTTGGATGGTAAGGAAGATTCTTGAAGCAAGAGGCCTGATGGAACAGATAAATGTTAACTATACTTCTGGGAAGAGCTTCATCAGGCAGGCTTATTTGCAACTTCTAGGAGATTAGCCTAGAGCACCATGGAATGCATGATGTATAATAATGCCGCCGGCCAAAAACTAGGTTCCCTGTGTGGATAATGCTCCATGGGAAACTGCTGACAACAGATAGACTAGTTACTTGGGGAATGAATGTGGATACCACACGTGTTCTTCGTCGTCAACAATCTGAATCAAGAGCAAATATTTTTGCTGAATGTATGTTTGCTAAGAATATTATGATTGCAAGTGCAAGGTGGGGGAACGGGAGACTGGAAACAACACTGCCAGTGGGCAATAAAGAATGCCAAAGAAATATCACTAGCAGTTCAGCTCTTCAAAATGGTGTATGCTAAATGTATTCATAGCATCTGAATAAAAAGGAATGTGAGAGTATTTGAGCAGATGAATAGAGGACGGGAGCAAATAGCTAAAGAAATTGCCTATATATATAATGTCCGAGCACCCCCTAGAATTAGGAGTAAATTGCAGCAGCTTGTGTTCTAGAGTTTTATATTTGTTTCTTTTGCGAGTTTTGATTTGATCAGCTAGTAGAGTTGGCTAGGCTGCGAATATGTATTGTTTTTGGTAATTAATAAAAGTCCATAGTTACCGAAAAAAAGCTTTATACTTATTAATATAGCGCCCACATGCAAAGATATCTTATAACTAGTAATAATAATAACAATAATAATAATAATAATAATAATAATAACAATAACAATAACAATAACAACAATAACAATAACAATAACAATAACAATAACAATAATAACAATAACAATAACAATAACAATAACAATAACAATAACAATAATAATAATAATAATAATAATAATAATAATAATAATAATAATAATAATAATAATAACAATAACAATAACAATAATAACAATAACAATAACAATAACAATAACAACAACAACAATAATAATAATAATAATAATAATAATAATAATAATAATAATAATAATAATAATAATAATAATAATAATAATAATCTGGTAGTGTAAATAATAATAATAATAATAATAATAGGGTAGTGTTTTCACGACATTTTTGGGTGTTAAAAGTTAAATATAATGGTTAAGTGTTAGTTGGAGGTGGTGATATAAATTTAAAAAGTTAAAGGCAATTTTAAGAAAAATGACATCTACTCATAAACAAGGGAAGTAAATTCTTCTTTTGATGGAAAATTTTCTAGTAACGAACACTAGAAAATTGAACTCGATATCTTAATTTAAAGTCGACATGCGAAATCTCAAGTTTGTTTTAGTGGACGTACTATTTGGACATATTTGATAAATTAGATCTAACTACACATTCAAGGTAGTTCATTTTAATTACCTTACACGCTAGAGTATCCATTAAAATGATTTTAACCGAGAATGTGCTTCGAGTATTACGTTCTTTCAATTTACTTTATTGAAATATCAAAGGATTTAGCATATCAATTTCACTTTATTCGTACTTATTTTGTACTCACTCTAACTACCAGGGGGTGGTGGCGCAGTTGGCTAGCGCGTAGGTCTCATAGCTTTTGAGTGATCCTGAGGTCGAGAGCCTTAAGATATCGTCAAACGTACTTTTTTTAAAAATTTTAAAATGGGACAGATCTGTATGGAGGTTAAGGGTGGCTACGGGTCCGGTCCGGTACCATTACTACGCCCAAAACCGGTCCCAACCGGTCCGGACTTACCGGTTGAAGCTCGTTCGACCGGACCAGTGCCGGTACCGGTGGCCGGTATACTGGTCCGATCCGGTCCGGTCGCCGGTTTATTCTATTTTTTTTTGATTTTTTTTTAATAATTAGTTAATTACCATTTGACTCATTTATTTAACTTTATAAATAATTGAAAATTATGTTTCAAATCCGAATTTTAGAATTAAAGAAGTTACTATATAATATTCTTATAAGTTTTTGGAAATATAACTTATAATTAGAAATATAACTTATTCAAAGTTTGTAAAATTATAAATTTTGTAGTAGTGTAGTAGAAGGAAATTATAAGTTTTTGGAAATATAACTTATAATTAGAATTAAAGAAGTTAAATATAATATTCTTACAAAGTTTCAATTAGTTTCAAACTTTATAATATTTGATTCAAATTTCAAACCTTTAAATATATTCAAAGTTTGTAAAATTATAAATTTTGTAGTAGTGTAGTAGAAGGAAATTATAAGTTTTTGGAAATATAACTTATAATTAGAATTAAAGAAGTTACT